>JAQMYG010000036.1:9315381-9329901 GCA_030014215.1 Clariallabes teugelsi | reverse complement strand
CATTCGAAAGTGTTTTATTCCTCTTATACTGTATGACAGCAATTTGACAATATATTGAATTATGCAAAATAGTTACAGTCAGTGTTATGTAACCTATGCAAGACAAGCTAATTCCTGTTATTACTTATCCTATAGCAGCTATAATCATTCCTTCACCAATCTCTCTTGTACTTTTCTGCATTTAAGAAGAGAGAGGGGGGAAAAAGCATGACATTTTACTCAGAAAGTGGAAAGTCCTGTATCCTGAAGACAGTTACAAAGCACTGACTATGCTATTTTTCACTATAACTCCTTTCCTAATTTTTTTGTATGATTATACATGTATATTTGTTTGTAAAAGAACTGTTTTTAAATCAGTTAATTATTAGTTTTAAATTGTGTGAATTAGATCTTATTACTGAACTTGGATCAAGCATGTTAATATACGTAAGGCTTTGATTCTAATTATACCTGAAACTACTGTTAAAACTGTGCTGTTAGCACAGATAAGATAAATATAAAATATAAATATGCATGTACTAAGGCAGAGCATAGTCTTACCACTTTAAATAAATGGTATATAAATGGACTAAAAGTCATCTCTGCAAGCTACAGTTCATTCCAAACACTGTTTTAGTGCCATCAGTCATCCATCACCACTCAAACCCCTAAAGCACGGACACCCTCTTCCCCTGTGAGAGAGCCAGGTCAACGCAGGCAAGGACGTCTAGTGACACACACCCCATAACCTTGATGGTTCCTGTAAGAAGGGGGTGAGGGGTGGGGGTGGTACAGGGAGCAGCCAGACAAACTGATGTCTTTCCCAGCTTGTGCTGAGCCGATTTCTGAGTTCACTACTTCACTGTGAACCTCTATACAATACGTGGAACAAAAGGTAACCTGCTCATTTATTTAAAAGTTACTGCAGTGAATTTAAAAGCACTGGTGAGTAACTGATAAAATTCATGATTGTTTGCCAATAGACTACAAAAAAAAAGGTCAGGGTTTAACATCTGCAATATCAGCCAAATAAGCTTTTTCCTGTGAAAGTTAGAGGTTCATGACCATATTTAGTAACCTAAAGCACCACACTATCTAACAACAGCCAGAACTCATGTCTTGTAGGACTACGATTCAAACACAAGCCAAAACACATGTTTCATTCAAACACATTTTAAAGAATGAAGTAAAAAAAAAAAAAAAAACGGCTCTAGACTGCAGACTGGTCAGGATCAGTTCCTACAGTATTAGAGCCAGATTAGTCTTGTGTAAAACAGCATCCAATTAAAACAACTTGCATATAATGTACGAGTGTACTTACGTCCATGATGGATTACCTAAAGTGCAACTTAATACAGCGCTTCCGCTAATTCAACGTGGTAAATACAGGATTAATAATTAATAGGTTCAAATGCTAAACTGTAGTCACATAATGTTCACAGGCCTGCCGATTTAAGAAGTGCCAGGAAAAGATTTTAGAGCTTTGAGTCATGACTGGCTCCTACCATTTGCTAGCAAGCTGACATTTTCCATCCTTATAATCAAAGCTATTTAAGTTGAAGAGGCTAAAGACCAATACTTATACAATATACACTATATAGGCAAAAGTATTTGGCAAAACCGGTAATGACATTGTATCCAAATACATTTAATTCAATATGGAGTTGGTCGCCCTTTTGCAGCTGCCACTCTTCATGGAAGGCCGTCCACAAGATTTTGGAGTGTTTCAGTGTGAACTTGTGCCCATTTATGAGGTCAGGCACTGATGTTGAACGAGAAGGCCTGGCTCGCAATCTCCGTTCTAGTTCATACCAAAGATGCTCGATGGGGTTGAGGTCACAGGGCTCTGTGCGGGCTGGTCGAGTTTTTTCATACCAAACTCATTAAACCATGACTTTATAGTCCTTGCTTTGTGCACTGTGGCACAGTCATGGTGGAATAGAAAAGGGCCTTCCCTGAACTGGTGCCGCAAAGTCAGAAGCATGGCATTGTCCAAGATGTGTTGGTATGCTGAAGAATTGGGCATAAGGGGCCTGATTGAAACACCTGAATTTAATAATTAACAGGTTTGGCCAAATACTTTTGTCCGTATAGTGTATATCGAGTGTTCACTAAGGTCGCACAGCCAATAAATTATTATGAAATTGAACCAGCATTTGCTATGGGTACAATGAGCGAGCTTAGACATGAAAAATAAGCAACACACTCCGAAGAAGTCATTACAACAGGTCAACATCTTTACAGCAAAGACATGGTTATGCTACAGAACTGTCCAGAGATTCAAATTCTTGTTGAAACTTGGTTGAAAAGTGTGTGCACGTTCACAAACTCATTAACCGCATGTTTTAATTTATCACTAATTAACACCATTAACACATTTTTCGTATGGAAAGTATTAAGGCGGATATTAAGGGCAACTGAACCTACAAAAGCAACAAAACACTGAAAAAATAAGAATGGTAACTTGGAATTGGAATTTGCCCTGGGTATAATTCTCTAGTTTGGGAATGGGTGGGGTTACACCGCAGCCAGCCACTACTACAGTCTCAGAGACATTTTGGCTTTACTTTTGACTTTCTGTAAAGTTGCCCACTAATATATACAGTGATCAGTTTAACAGCTAAAAAAAGAAATCACTCTGATTATTTTCAAATAATCATCTAATGATTTCCACTTTACTTTTTCACTGAACACATGAAGCTCTTCAGTAATGGTGCGGTCCTGCAGTTCTTCATACTTTATATGGTAACAGGATATAATCTGGTGCTCTGCCAGAAAACTCAGTTCTTAGTGAACCTCTACATCATTGCTTTCGCTTTATATGATGTCGCCATAAACCTTACACGGCCTGCCAAAATCCTGAGATCACACAAACCCATCTGCACATACTGGAATTCATGGAAGAAGACAAGGGACATACATTTAAATGCTGGCTGTGATTATGCTTTTATGACACACAATGTTATAGGGAATATGTTAGAGTTCCCTAGTTCACATAGAGTTCCTAAGTTCACGTGAATATGAATATAAATGCAGTGCATAGGCCTCCCTGGGCTAACGGCAAGCAAAGCTTTCAAAAGATATATATGATAAATTATATATAAAAATTCCTAGGCTTAAGATAAGCCCGGTGATCACTACATTTCAACAATAACAAGAGACTGCATTGTTTTAGGGGTAATTTTTTTTTTAAAAGATTAAAGTATGAGATCCTTTCAAAAATCAAATGAAGTAGAATAAAATGTTCATGGTGCACAGCAGAAATAATAAACAGGCTGCAGAACAAAAGACAATTAAAGAGGTTATTTAAACAATTAAAGGTCCCAGAAGGAACCCTAACAATAGATGTTGAGATGACGATCAGTGTCGGGACAATGTTGGTTTTGAAAGTTAATAACTTTAAAATGGTAATAAAATGGTTCTGAGATAAAGCTGAATGAATGAGTCAAATACGAAACATAACAATATTTTAACCTTCATTTTGAGCATTTATGCCGATTAACATCAATGTCAAACCACATTCACGGTCTGTTAAGTTTCTAACAGTGTTGAGAATTCTGATCAGAGATCGGAACGTTTGTAATGTTACCCCTCTTTATCATTTATTTGTGGAACAATTACCATGAGGAGCATCTTGGCTCCAAACTTACTGTACAGTTCTGCAACATAGTGTTTACACAACGTTCAAAATTCATCATGTCCACTTTCACAGAATAGATCTCTTTTTTCCCCATTTTGGCTGGCAATGTAATATTTCGGTAAATTGCAGTTCTTTTATACTCATGTACATTTTGATTCTTTATAGAAAAGAGAAGAAAAACACATCTTTATCATGCAGGACCTAGGGGTGGTGCAAGGGAACTAAAAACATTCCTCTGTCTTACCAAATTCTGATCTCAGTAATGGAACCACGAAATAAATATGACTAAAATTGTATGTCATGCTTTCCCCCCGCCACAATACAGACAGATACACGAGTGTCTCCTTTCACCAGCTCAGTATCACACACTGATCACCAAATTCACCTCAACTACAGAAGCAAAAAAAAAAAAAAAAAAGACAGCATATGGCCAGTCGCACCATGAATGAATGAACTCTTGTATCTCTGCAGACACCAGCAAGGCATCCGTGGTGAAAGAGAAGTGCAGGGGATAGAGGAAGGGCAAGGATGGGGCCCTTCCTCTGTCTATCTTCAGGGTCTCTATGATCAGAGCGATCTGAGGGCTGAGCTCGCTGTAAAGCTCTCGGAATCCCAAGAAGGCAGAGAGAGAGAGAGAGAGAGAGAGAGAGAGAGAGAGAGAAAACAAGGCTTTTGTTTCTTTTTACTACTCCTACCCTCTAATCAGTCACATCTGAGAGAAAGAAGTAAGTGAGAGAAACGGAGAGACAGAGAGAGAGAGAGAACAGCAAAAAAATGTACATAATTTAATCCAAACGGCAAAAAAAAAAACCAACCTAAAAAACAATTAAATATGACCATGCTGTGACTAGATTTCAATAAACTTGTGTGCCGAATGAGAAAAAGACAAGAGAATTTAATTGCTGAATGGCAGCAGGACACTGTTTTGGGATTTACTCTTTCAAAGCTATTTTTGTTGGAGTAATTAGACAGCCTGATTCAAACCAGCCCCCAGGAATTTACAGTACGGAGAGAACATGAGATTAAATAACAGAGCAGCAGCACTTGCAAATGAGCTCTTAAATATAGTGTATAGGGTAGTACAGAAACCGTGGTTCATTTTGATATAAAACAGAATCATCAGAATCCACGAGCGCCCCCCCCACTTAATTTCAATTCAAGTACACCCACGAGAATGTACGCGTTAGCCCTTCTTAAGCACTGCACTGAGTCATGGAGCAGTTGGGATTTCTGGTTCAACACCATGACCAAAATGGTGATAATTTATAACCATGTCAGAAATGATTTATAGGACTACAGATAAAACCTGAAGTCATCACGACAAAGTTTTCCCTTTCCCTAATATTGTTGAAAATCGAGAGAAACATAATACTGTATGAATCAGTACCTGAAGTGGACACACAGCAGCTTTCCTACAGTATCATTAGCTGCATGCTAAAGACACGCTACAGTGTTAATGCAGTGCTTCCTTGTGAGCAGACAAAGAGATCACTGTGAATAACTAACTATACAGTATATTTGTTGAATACAAATGCACAGTATATGATACATAATGTGCACGGTCTGCTTGGGATGTGTGTGGTGACTGAGGATGGTTCCAGTTCATAACCATGAAGATGGTCTTGGACTCGGCTGGTGCGAGTTTTCCTTGCCACCGTCACCCTCGGCTTGCTCAACATGGACAAACCGATAATTATAATTTATACTTTTTCCTTACATTTTTCTAATTTATTTATATATTTCTAATTTATTTATTTATTTATTTATATTTTCCTTATTTTAATTAAAATATACAAATAAAATTCAACTGAACTGATATACAGCATCTTAGGACCCTCTGGTGAGAACAAGGGAGCAACAACGCACATAAAGTAAATGTTGTATGAGTGTGTATCTTGATCTTGTTTGAACACTGTGCAGTTCAAGGACCCCAGTAAGCTCAGGTTAATATCTGTGTGGGGTTTTTCATGTCTTCCACGTACACGGATATCACCTGGGTTCTCTAGCTTCCCCCCAACTACCTAAATCATACTGATAAGTGGACTGCCTTTTTTATATTGTGCCTGTTTGTGAATGAGTGTGTGGTGGCCTGTAATGGATTAATGTCCCATCCAGAGTGTATTCATGCATCCCACCCACTATAAAGTGTTTGCTCAAGAGGAATGTATGAGCTAATTAATGTTTCATTTTATTTTAATCCACTTCCTCAATTAAAATTCTCTGTTAAGCCCTTTAAGAGCACGACATTTTAAGGGATGGTTTACACTTAAACTTTTTTTTTTTTTTTTAATCCCTCTTAATTCGATTTTAATGAAAGGAAATGAACATTTGCTCAAGATTAAAGGTTATTTCCTTTTCATTAAGGAAGATAAATGTCTGAGGCATGTGGACATGAGGTTCAGAGAGTGAAACTGCAGGCCACCCAATTTAACACAAACAAGGCAAGTCGATAGAGAGAGAGAGAGAGAGAGAGAGAGAGAATTCAATTCAATGTGTGTGTCTGTGTGTGTGTGTGTGTCGCTGTGCTCATGAGAGACGATGAGCAGCACCACTAGGGTTCATCAGCAGATTTTCTCTTAACAGCCCACACGCAGAAGCACCATAGACACTGTGTCTTTGCCAGGAACATCTGAACACCACGTTTTCACAGGATGGCTGACCTGCCGCGAGAGTCGCGGATGCCAAATGAAATGCTAAAACATTAACTCAATTTAACATGGCTCACTGGGAGAGTTTATTTTGTCTTCTGGCTTGTGCGGTGAAAGGTTGCAGAATCAGCAAGTGCCGATTTCTGACAAGTTAACATGGTTGCCAACAATCAGGCACGTACTCCATGCTGCAGCTAGACTGAAGAGGACGGATTATTGAATGGAACATTTACAGGGAATTGTTGAAGGGAAGCAGAGCATGCAAAACTCTATCCAAGTACCAAAGTGACACAAAGAAAAAGCAAATTCTTGCATTCAGTCGAACACTTCTGTGGAGCTTGGTTAAATGCATCGAATATTACAACTCTAGCTCCATTCTTCAATTCACTGCCAAACCACATGCAAAATGCCAGCGAGTAGGTGGGAAAAAAGAGAAAGAATTGAAGAGTTGAAGTTACGGAAGATGCCACTGGATGGACACGAACACAGACTTACTATTACTATTTCTAAGTGATATATAATACATGAAATCTAATAAAAATAATAGTTAAATGATCCCTGTACCATTTGTGCGGCTCATTACTTGGTAGCAGGGGTAAGTATAGCGGTAAGTTATATAAGTCCAAAGGAACTACTTTGCAAAAACCAAAGGAAAAAATATTTTTTTTAAATCGATTTAACAAGAACCAAAGGAAAAATATATTTAACAAGAACCAATGGAAAGAACTAAGTTGTACACATTATTTCTCAATGCTGCAACTATAGTGTGTTTCTGAACCCTACCACCTGCTGCACTACACCCACTGACAGTAGAATGTCCTCATACAACATATTAAGCAATAATAACTAATCAGATTCAAATAATATTTTAGCTTTAGATCTAACAAGTGGACACCATAGCTCGAACCCAAAACTATTTGCTAATGGCATGGTAACTTTCTGTCGTAGGTTCAAATCATTGCCTCCAGAACTGCCTTAATCTTTTATGGCATACTGTAGATTTAAAAAGGCGCTGGAAACATTCTTTAAAGATTTTGGGCCATACTGACCTGACAGCATGACGAAGTTTCTGCAGATTTGTTCGTTCCACATTCATGATTCAAATCTCTCATTCCACCACACCCCAAAGGTGCTCTATTGGATTGAGATCTGGTGAGTGTGGAGGCCATTTAAGTGAAGTAAACTCACTTAATATCATAAACATTCAATTATTTGTCTCATGTACCTCACAGGCCAGTGAAATGATTTCTTCGCATATCCCACTTAGGAAGCTGGGGTCAAAGCTCAGGGTCAGCCAGGGTTAAGGGCCTTGCTCAAGGGCTCAACAGTGGTGCTGGGGATCAAACCCCTGACCTTCCGGTAAGTAACTCAGAGCCTTAATCGTTTGAGCCACCACTGCCTTGTTTCATCTTCATGAAACCGGTTTGAGATGATTTACGATTTGCATGGCACGTTATCCTGTGGTAGGGCTGCAGGATTAGATTTTTTTTTTTTAAAAGAAAGGAAAAAAAAATAAAAATCGCATTGCGATTATTTATACACAGATTTAAACTGTGATACGTAACTGTTAAATGTATGACTTTGTATTCAAATGTATTCATCTAGACTAACAGCAAATATTGGCACAAATGATCCCATTAAGAGAATGTTTGCCAATGTTTATTTATCATCTCAAAAGTATTTTAAAAATACTTAAATAATTGAAAAACTAGGCAAATTCCCAACTAGGCGTATATTACCTACCAACCTAGTACCAGCAATGAAGTAAATTATGAAGTGGCCAGTATGTACAAGTTCTACATTGTGACTTAAACTACCAATTTAAACCACTAACCAAATAAACACACCAATGTTCCAACTAGGCCTACATTTTGGTTGCCCAGAAACCTAATGAAACACTTTCCAGTTTAGCGCCCATGGTGGATGTAAAAATTATTTATTAAATATGACCCTATAAATAACTTTTTTGGTCATCTATTTAAGTTATTGCTTATTCTGCAGATGAGTGAATAAACATAATTGATGTTATATTCATTAATTAGGGACACTAAACTGGAAGGTCTATTGGAGAAGTTACTTGCTCAGTTGACTACCTGATTAAGTTAATTTATAAAAAAAATTGGAATAATTAAAAAATTTTATCAAGCCAGGACACAAAGTCTGATCATGATATGTGTATACAATAGTGTTATATCTCCTGACAGGGTCATAGGGCAACACAAGACAATCTACTGTATACGTACATCAACTAAAGCCACATCAAAACCAAAACCAAAGGACGGGGCAATATAATAGAAAAACATTAGCGAGTGATTATAACAAAAAAAGCTTCCAGTGCTCTCAAAATCTATCAACATGTCAGTTCTGCAACCCGAGAACTTAGTAAACTGAAGAATGGACCCCTAGGGCCATATTGAGAGCTGGTGAATTAAAGTTTTCAACAGTAGGAAAAAATACAGTGTGGATGTACAAATGAGAATACGTACTGTAGCAAAGATTCAGCCAAATATATAGACACTGACTGTCATAAATAATTTTAGTTGTGATCATGTAAATTTGCCATCACTGCAGATTAGTTGGCAAATATTAACTGGCTATGAAGCCTGAAAATTCATCATTTATGTCATGCCTCAATTTGTTGGTTTATAGAAGTTCTACTTTTCAGTTAAATATGAACAATATGATATGAATACTGTATTGCTGAAAATAGCACGGCTGTAATGCGGTTGTAGGCATGAGGGCACAGCCCAAGTGCCGAATCAGATTTAGCTCACCAATCAGCTTCGGCACCAAGAAGTGAAATGAATAACATCGATTACTGACACCGGATATACAGTATTAGGCAGCAAGTAAACAGTCAGTTCTAAAGGAGATGTTCTAGACGCAGGAAAAATGGGCAAGCATAAGGATCTGAGAGATTCTAACAGGGGCCACATTTTGATGGCTTAAAACCTGAGTTAGAGCATCTCCAAATGGGCAGATCTTCCTGTTAAGCAGTGGTTGGTACCAACCAAAATTACTCCAAGGAAGGATTTTATTGTTAGGGCTGACCAAGAACTGACCAAGACTGGTGTAAACCAAGACTGGTGTAAACTCAGCCCTTAGAAAAAGTATTGGCTCAAAGTAAGACTGGAAAAAATTGGCCTTTCAACGCTTTGTACAAATATGAGTACAGGTTTTTATAACTCCTTAAATAAAATGTCATATTCTATATTTTATATTGCCAAAAAAGGGAATTCCAAAAAGCTTTATGGGCATGTTTACATAGACAAAACATAATTTTCAGCATGAAATGATGTGGCTTCAACAAGTTTTCAGCTTGCAGTACAAGACTCTGTGTTAAAAGGACATCCCCCTATTTTTTGGAAGCTAGCCAACCAGTGCTAGCTAAGGTCTGAATGCAGATGTGCATAATAACGCTAAATATAGCTTAAAAACGGAAAAAAAAAAAAAAGGTTTCGGAAATTAAAACCCAAAAGAACAAATTTTCAAGTGTTGGCATTATCGGTGAACTCCCAGCTCCGGATCCAGACCCTTTACTCGTTAAGGCTGAGAAAGGACATCGTCACCTCGCTCACATTCTCAGAGCCCTTCACAGGATATAAAGGCTGGCTGAGGTTAGAAGCTCCTAAAATTTTACAAGCTGACGATATCCCCCATGCTTCCAGTGTACTGCCACACAGGAAGGCCTGTGGCACCAGAAACACTAACTCTGACTCACGTTTGGCCTAACAGTAACAGTTAAATGTGAGGAAGAATTTGCTCGCTGGTGTTTAATGAGCATCGATTTTAACATAAAAAACAAAACGACAGTTTTATGCAGAACATTTAAGATACTAACCCAAATATACAGTAACTGCTCACTCACTCATCATGTATACCGCTTTATTCAAGTATACAGGGTCACGCAGAGTCTGGAGCCTATCCCAGGACACAAACATACTGTACACACACTCATGCTCATTCACAAACTACCGGCAATTTGGGAACACCAATAAGCCTAATCTGCATGTCTTTGGACTGTGGGAGGAAACCGGAGTACCCGGAGGAAACCCACCAAGCATGGGGAGAACATGCAAACTCCATGCGACACGGGAATCGAACTCGGAACCTGGAAGTGCAAGGTGACCTGGACCAGATCCTCAGCTCAAAGTTCAATTTCAATCAGGGCTTTATAAAAAAAATAAAAAAAAATCAAATCATGTTGGATGTAAAAAAAAAAAAAAAAACTGTGTTAATGGAACACAATTTAACCACATGGAGCCAAAGTATGCTGTATGGATGTACAATTAAATTAAGCAAATACTTTAATGAGCCTTTTTAAGTGCCACAAAAGCAAAGAAAATAAATGCTTTTCTTAGAAAAAAAAATGTTTATTTGCCAAAACGTCCTAGCTGACCTGGTATAAACCCATCGTTCTTTTACATTTAGTCTCGGCAGGACCGGTATAAGGGTAGCTTAACAGACGTTTAATGACTCGTGCATCAATTTCAAAAAGACAACTTGAGTACATGATCTTCAAAGCATGCTGAAAGCACAGCATGGCAATTTGAACAGATTTTGGCTCACAGCTACAAGTCTGAATAGAGCCGTATGAACTAAGGCTGAGCAGGTTGAACAACTCTTTTCACACTCTGAAGTGTTACAGAGTTCTCCTCATAAAACTCAAAACCACCTCTTTATTTTCACGCCTGCCCAGAGTTTTACAAGCCCATCCTGTGGTGGCTGGATGGAGGGTGTGCGGACGTGCAGGCACATACGCACGCATGCGCGCTAGGGACGTTCGAGTGAAAACGAGACTTCTGGTTGGGGAGAATAACAGAACAGAGTTATGAGTGTAAAAACTTCCTTTATTTCTCTAATGCACTTATCCCAGCGTTTCACTAGTGCTTGGATACCATCAGGGTAGAAAGTTTTCTCAGATTGTTAGAGTCACAATGTTACTCCTGCTTCACATCTGAAGCACTGGCCTTCCAGGAACTCCTTTAATTGACTTGAATGCCCCTTATACACACACACAACATATATTTTATATTATATACAAGATTCACGCCATACAATGCAGAGTCCCAAAAACATCCTAAACATTTGCTAAACTAATGCAAATAATGTGAATGAGTGAAGAGTTGGGATATTATCCCCTTAAAACCTGTGTACAACTGGATCTGCAAATTTCTGCTAATTAGCACAAAGCAAAACTAAATATATTCGCAACAGATTCCTGTTACCCCCAAGGCAACTAGGTTTCCCCAAGGGCCGGCACCGCGGGTCTGAGTGATGAATACAGACGGAGGCTCCATTAATCACGGGGACACCGAGAAAGGTGTTAGGAAAAGGAAAGCGACACCGGACCCAGTCTGTAATGTGCTCTAAGCTCATGGGTAAAGGCAGAGGTGAAATGTGTGTGTTGATTCTAACCATGCCTGGCTCTTCTCAGACGATTGGTTTGAGGCAGGAAGTGGTCCAAGGCGTGTGGAATGGAGTCCGCCATGCCCTGGCAGCCCACACACACACACACACACACACACATATACACACACACACACACACGGTTCTGCTAGTGAGAACGGAGTGAAGAACAGACATGTTTTTCAGCTGACCTCCATGCACTCATCATGAACAGGGACAGGGGTTTGTAACTTAGGGCTATTTGGGTTATTGAGGCTCTGTTCATGCAGCAGCGTCACCACATGTGGTTTATTTGTTGTATAGGATTTTTAAGCTGAACAAATCTGATTATTTTGGAACACAAAGATGCTCAATTTCTGGTTACAGTAGCAATGCCAGTTGAACCAAACTTCAATCTGTTTTTTTTGTTGTTGTTGCTGTTGTTGTTTTTAATCTGTTTCATTTCACAAAAGTTCAACCAGACGGTTGAAAGTTATAATGCAAACAAGATTAACATGTATCATGTCATACTGACAGAATATAAAGATAATACAGCTGTACCTACTTGTTAGAAAGCCACATCAGCCCAAAAAAAAGTGATGACAGAGCACAGCAGGCTTCTCATTTTACGACCTTCCGCTCTATTATTTCGCATCACGCCCCCTTTCCCCTCACTATATACACGTATATCCGACCTCATCGTCATGCATTTTTATTAACTGGCATCCACGAGGAGGGAGGGGTATGCTTGAGGGAAAAAAAGCGGGTTTGTGGATGACCGAGCATGCGTGAGCAAATGTCTCATTCTGTGTGTGGCATTGCATTTTGAAGTGCTGATGTCATGTAATGCTTTAGAAATGCTGCATTTGCTTCTAGCTATGTGCATGAAGGTTGCCTGATGTTCCTATCTCTAATTCGTACTGTACGTCTCCAGTGTTTAATTGTGACTCAAGGCTACTGGTTCCAGCCTGACCCATGATCGCAGGAGGTTTTGGCGGCGGATGCCTACAGGCCCCAAATTCCAATAAATCTCCGACCTGCTCGGAGGAGTGCGTGGGGCTCGGGTCTGGATGTCAAACGAGATATGCTGACGGCTGTAAAAACGTCTGGGACACTTGCACTGATTGGCATCTGACTAATTTGGATTCTTCCCAGCTCTCAGGACGAAACCAAGACCCAGCATGAATCTAGCAAGCCTATTTCTTGTGTAAGCAATTACACTGAGGAGATTATAAAGCAAGTGACTGTACACTAATGAACAGAGTCTGAACCATGAGTGAACTCGAGTTTGAAAACGCTTGGCATGTCCGAAATAAAAGGGTGGTATTTTCCTGTCAAGGACACCCACGCTGCATCAATTAGGGCCAATCAAACTATTTACTTTCCAGAATGGGGGAGTGTGTTGGACGGCATTTGGTGAAACTGTTATGCTGAATTAGCTGCAGATTTGACTTAAAAAACAAAAGGGTTGCAAACACTTCAGTGCATTCTGTATGTCAGAGAGCTATTTATGAGGATTTGTGGAATTCCTACACTATATCTATGTGCCTAATAGATCCTACTGATATATTTTTCCCCCCTCTCTCTTCCTTTACTAATTAAAACTGATGTCATCACCAGTCCTGTCTATAACTGCCTATCGCTCTACTATATCATGACACGCCAGTTACTCCATTCATACACACCACGAATCCCTCCCCGGGGCAGTTCTTCCCCCTGCCACTTCCTTACTTTAATCCTCCACAACTTCGCAAGACTCAACAAATTCTTACTTGTTTTACAACTGATTCACCCCCCCAAGCTAAATGCATGGCACCGTTACAATGCAAATAAATCTGCTGTTAAGAAATACAGCCAGGAACAAAAGTTTTACAACTCTGTCACGCCTTGTCCTGCACTTTTGCTTTTTATAAACTGCGCTAGGTTGTACGCGTTAAACAAAAATGTCAAAGGCATAATTAACGTCTATTAACCTTAACATTTGGTCATGGATCAGACTGGAGAAATAACATCGCCTGTAATCAACTTTTAAACACCTATATATTGTGCAAAGATTAAACCTGTACTCCGTAAATCAAGTGCCCGATGCAATTACCAACATTAGGTAAGATTTATCGGTGGTCTAAAGTTTTTAATGCTGCTCCAACGCTTACGGTCTTGTATTTTCCTCTATGGCGGCACGGTGGCTCTCCCTGTACTTGGTGGGTTTCCTCCCACAGACCAAAGACATGCAGATTAAGCTAACTGACGTTCCCAAATACCCCGCAGTGTGTGAATGTTGACCGGAAGTCTTATCATGGTTGTACAAAATGGGAATAAATACAATGATTACCGTTGGCCTCCACGGTCCCTAGTTGGACTACAGAGGTTCCTAGATGGATTCTCAATAGATACTACTCTCTCTCTAATATTTTCAAACATTTATAACAAGATAGAAAGATAACAAATCCGAAGGCTGTTTTCCACACGAGATTGTATTGTCATTTAATTCAGTTATTCTCATGCTGTAACAGTGTTTAGGCATGCATTTGAATGCATGAGTGTTTGATAGTGTGCACTTTGAGTGAAATGTAGAATAAGTTATATATATATACACATATATATATATATATATATATAAAAGTAACAGTTGTTCTTTTTTTTTTTTAGAACAAAAAAAAAGTAATCTTAAAAATAATCTTTTTTTATAAAAAAAAATATATATATATATTTTATACTCCAAATATTTTTATTAACAACATTTAATTATATAACTGTGGCCTACAAGGTATATTGGCAAAAGAAAAAACAAAACAAAAGCATAAGCAAAGTGCATTTATTTGATGATATAATATGATATGTGACTTATATATATATAAAATGTAA
>JAQMYG010000036.1:9239046-9258374 GCA_030014215.1 Clariallabes teugelsi | reverse complement strand
GACTTTTAACGAGTACAAGTACTTTAAAAAATGTGGTATCGAGGCCGATACCCGATACCGGTATCGGTACATCCCTATTCAAATGTTTTACTCATCACGAGGTCTTCTGTAAATGTCAATTAGTCTTAAGCCTTCATTCATGAGAAATTTCATAAGTCCTGGTTTGACTTGAACAAAAATGTAGCTATTTTATAAACAACTTTTTCTTTATTTTTTAATCTTCTTTAAATGTAAGTTGTAAAAAAAAAATAAAAAATCTTAAAGATATTAAATAATCCTAAGGAGGAACGATGATTTATGATTTTCAGCGACCTCAGTCAGATCGAAAAGAGGTAAGTGGTTTCTGCTCAACACATAGTATAATAGTTTCCAAACATTGCACTTTCCTCAAATTAAACTTGGCTATTATATGAAAAGATTTTTAAAACACTGCATGTTTTAAATGCGTCTCTGTACCTCTGTGTATATGATTATGCTGGGTCTGTTGCAGATAAAATCATCACTCTCAAAAAGCTTTCCTCAGACGAGACAAGCCTTGGGCAGGACCCACTTAGATCACTTATTATGCTACTACGGTTTCTCGGTCAGATTTCCTCTCATGGGAGTCATTTATTAGGTAAAATATTCCTGGCCCAACATGAGGCTAAATTATGAATGTACAAAGCCCTCCTTAGTGACACAACCGTAAGACCCTCAAGACCGGCAGTGTGTGATTGAAGAAAAAGAGAACTCCCAGATGACTGATACTTCGTACTTATATTTTCATATTTCTCATATTTAAACACGCGAGCAAGGCGAAATGTAAATGTAAGGTATTGATGGCTGTCGGAGGTGAGGGGGGTTTGAGTGAGGGGCCAAAATCCACATATCGAAGGGTTTGACCCCTTAAAGCCTCAGGAGACACAGACATGTCCTGAGTTATATTCCTTATCCTCAATACTACAGAAACTTTCTATTAGTTTTAATGTACCTAATAAATAATTTATCATAGTTACATAATAATAATCATATGCATTAAAAATTAATAGCTGAACAATAAAAATTTTATAAACTGAAACATAATCTTTATTTATTTTTATAAAAATAAGCCTACATCATAAACAGACGATTTGATAATTGAGTAAGTAATAATACATGACTGAGAATGTGGTTATAGAAAAATAATCAAAGAAGGGGTGGTGCGATGTGGGCCAATGCAAAGTGGGGTTACTGTTAAAATTGTTCCTCTTATTACTTGCTTGCTCTACAAGCCACTTTTTATATCTCTCAAATAATAATATTAAGAATTGACGTTAACAAAAGTTAAGGTCCAAGGTTCGAACCCCAGCACTACCACGTTGCCACTGTTGGGCCCTTGAGCAAGGCCCTTGACCGTCAACTGCTCAGAAGTAAAATGAGAGTCGCTCTGTACAAGGGCATTTTTCTTATTTAGTCTCTCATAGTTGAGGTATACCCATGATGAAAATTACAGGCCCTTTCATCTTTTTAAGTGGGAGAACTTGAACAATTGGTGGCTGAATAAATATTTTTGTTCCCCACTGTATGTAGAATGTCCGCCATAAAGTCATAATTCCTGTTACTTTTGTTCTTTTGGTACATCGGCATGCCATCCAGCGTATTTGGCAATGGATACTCCCCACCCTGGAGACACTGTATATCTTACGTTTCGGTGGTCGGGCTGCCAGCTTGATGCCCGATAGAGGCAATTTGTGAACGCCAATTAACCTAACCTGCATGTCTTTGGACTGTGGAGGGAAAAAAACCCACCAAGCACGTGGAGAACATGCAAACTCCACGCGCACAGACCAGAGGCAGGAATCGAACCCAAAACACTGGAGGTGCAAGGTGCAATTTCCCATTATATAACAATTAAACTGCTTCTAATCAATTAAACAATGTCTAATCACGTTTAAGAACCCAGAAGTATTGTGGTATAATTTAACATATTATTATTACTATTATTGTTGTTGTTATTGTATGTCTACAAACAAAAACAGTTTTTTTATTACAGATTTTTCTTTACTTGTTTCTGGAGCAGAAGTCAGCAACGTCCCCAGGAACCAAGCTGTTAAGCTCTCTTTCTCTGATCCTTTTTTCTCTTCCAGTGCGCACACACAAGGTAGGGTGTGGTGGAGGTAGAGAAAGGATTATTCCTGTTTTCTTTGAGATTGCAATTTACAGGTTTCAGAGAGCTCTAAACCAACAAACTATTGCATTAATAACTCAAACAATCCAAAAAAAGACAGCTTTTAAGTCTAAGCGCCACGTCCAGTAGCACCGAGCGAGACGTCAAGCAAAAAGCAATACACCGCTAAGTAGTATGCAGTAATGCTCCACTACAGCGTCATGCTTTTGAATGAAAACAATCATCGGCTCCGACCTCTGCCAGTTGCTACATCACAGATCCAAACAGACTGGCTCTAGGAAACAATTTGTACCAAAACCATCTCTCAAGACAAGTTACACAAAGCAGACCACAAGCTGCAAGCCGAGTTCCAGCGAGTCTCTAATCTACGAACAGGACACCCAGCTTTCTCTGGAGGAACATTTCCTCATAGGGAGAGGTTACAGAGAGTAATTATTCAAACAATTAAATGCTGTTGATAGAAACTATCGCTGTCCTTTCATTATATGCATCGCTGACGTCAAGCTAAATTTCAGTCTGGCTGGTCTTCAAGTTCGGTAATAAATGGGGGGACGCGGGTAATTTTTATGCCTGACACCACTAATATACAGATTTAAACTCGGGATAAAGTGTGTGCTGAAAATGATTTTTAACTCGGTGATTAATAAATCATACAGCAATATTGTGTTAGCGTGAGCCAAGAACGTGATAAAAACACAACTCGATAAAGGAAGAAAGACCGATTGTAAGGCTTTACACAGGATTGTTATAATTGGTCGAGTCAGCATTCCTTCGATATCTCTAAAGGATTTAAGACAGAAGTACGTATGGACACTGTTGTGGCTGTACCAAGCCTTTGGAGAGCAGATTAAACCACGATGTGTGAGCAGACAGAGTTCAGAGAAGGATCCTCCCTCACATTGCTTTTTCCGAGGTAAAGTGCCTTTACTGTCAACATTCTGTACAGTTCAACGTACAGTTCAGATCATACGGTTCCACCCTCATGATTTATAGACTCTCGGCTGTTATTAGACCCAAAGTCTGAATTTACCGAAGAGCTCCGTTTCCATCTCACAGGCTGCTCTCGGCTTGGCTGGATGAACTTTTCGTCGTCGTCATAAAAGTCCACGTGAAACGTTTTAAACGTTTGAGGAACATGTCGTGTGAGATCATCCATGAGCGGCAGGGAAGAAATTCCATTGATGTTAACGCAATGCATTACCGTACTCACCAATGACAAAATCCATCCATCAACCGACAGGTCTTAATCTAGATCCCAGCATGCAATGGAGCCTATACCTGCAGTTAAACGGACTATAGTGAAATCTGCTACGGAGCACGGAATGAAAAGACAGACACAAAGAATGATTTATAACCCTGGGAGCAACCAGTGAAAAACTAAACGTATGTGCACACACACATCTTATCATAATAATTGCTATTATATTAAAATATAATTATTTATCCATCTGTCCATGATATTGTCATATGTGAAATATTTAGCACATTGTCATTAAAAAGAAACCAATATACCACCTCCCACCCCCCCCTGTAATAGTAGCTCTGACTGTAGTGAGGTTAATAATACAAAAAAAGTCTTTGGACGAAGGACATTATGCTTTGCGGTTTCTCAGTAATATGACAAGCTGCATTTGTTTTTTTTTTGTTTGTTTTTTTTTAAGAGATGGAAGGAAAGAGATACTGGTGAAATAATGACTATTTTATCTACTACAATCTAAGTTATAACAGGAACCAACTTGTTTCTGTGACATTCCACGGCATTAAATATATAAAAAGCATCATGCGTTTTTGATCTTTAACAAAAAGATTTTTTTTCATTAATTTTAAATTTCCTTCAGGATCAATAAAGTATCTATCTATCTATCTATCTATCTATCTATCTATTTCTCTATCTCTCGGAAAGCTGCTATGCTTTAAGGGGAATTAAACACATCTGGAACTTCATTAGATTAAAATAACTGCAGCGTGAAACAGGCGAATGCAAATCCAGCCACCCCATTCTTGATTGTTTTCTTAGCATGGCGCACACACCTTATAGTGTTTTATTCCTTACATATAACTAGGTACCCCCTAGGTCTACCCCTCTGGTTCTCCACCCTGGTCCTGGAGGACCCCCTGTCCTGCACATTTAAATGTTTCCACGCTCCATCAAACCCATTTAAACTTAGGGAAAGCTGTTAATTAACTGATTAGTCAGGCAAGAGGCTCCTCCAGTACGTATCCAGACAAACAGAGTACCTTCAGTAGGGTTTTCTGGAAATAGAAGGTGTAATAGTGATTCTTATAGTATAAAAATAAATCAATAAAAAAAGGAAGGACAGACTACCTAATTTATATCAGACATCTGACCTGTCAGTATCAGTCTAAAGCCCGATTCGGACGGGACTAGTTTTACAGGGGGTCGTTAGAGAAATTTTTGTTTCACGGACGTACTTTGTGATTTTAATCCCGTCCGAATCCGCCATGTCTGTTTTTCTCTCACACGACCTCTGTAAAAATTCCAGAGCAAATTACCTTCTGTTTTTCAGCAAACTCGGCGGTCCGTGATTGCCGAGAAAAGCTTTTTTCAAAATGCGTTTTCTTTTGTATTTTGGTCAACGTGAACTACCGTACTATCTCTAACGCACCATATGAAATCCACGCATCCTGGACATGTGGTCTTGTGCAACGCCCACATGTAAAACACAGACACTCCTACCTCCGTAATGAACACAGACGTCGTCTGAAAAAAAAATAATAACTCAAACGTCATTTGGAAAACTAGTCCCGTCTGAATAGGTTGCATGCACAATACAGTCTTATAAACTGGAAAGTCAGGACTAAAAACTGTAAAATGAAGAATGAAGGTGTAAGGTCGCGTTTATTAAGTAGATTTCAATCGCACACTCATAAGCGCATATTGAAAAATGTATCGCACCATCTTTTGAATTTTGAAATGAACTAAAGATTTTTTTCAAGGTTGATTTTTTTTTGTGATACAAGGGCGTTTTCCATTTTAATTAGCAGCATGTCTTCTCTTCCCGTGCGCCGATTGCAATGAAACAAAGCCTACATGTTACCTCAAGCTCAGCCAAATAAACCGGTGAAAACCACATTAAAATTCGTTCAGTAGTTTTCATGTGATGCGTGCACAAACAAACAGACGGACAAACATTCCAAAAACCATCTTGATGTGTTCTAATCCTCATCTTACATGCCCTCCAAATTATTATAAGTACAGACACGCCAACTTTACAGTTTTATTATATGTATAGGAAAAGATGAGTTCGTCAACCATTACACCAGGGAATTTTTTTTTTTTTTTAAATGCTCAATGGTCTCCGGGATGAGAAACAATAATTTTGTCTATATTAACATATTCCAATTCCAATAAATCTGGATTTACAAAGCAAGCATGACAGTTGGGGGATTTGGCTTGCACTTCATTCAAGTACTCCCTCAATGCATTTGTTGGTTAAAATGAACACTTTATCAAACCTAAATAATGTATACTGCTTTTCTGGACATAGCTCATTGTGTATAAAGTGAGCAATGTCTTTACACACAAGTTCTACATGATTTAATCTGGCTAATGCTGCTTACCCGACTAATTTTTATAAAGCTTAAACTATTGCTGTTCGCTGAAGGAGCTGGTTACAGGCAGTACGCCCTGAAATATACACTTTAAGCACTAAATACATGAGCAAACATCTCACTTAAGCTCCAAATGGTTTGGTTGAAATTTAGTAGATTTGTAAACATCAAGAGGAGCGAGGAGATTATTTGCCTTTGGTTTAATCTAATGTCTAAATTGTAAAATCTGTCTACCATGAAAACACTGGTTAAATTCAATTCAAGACGTGTTTCTGTTCTTCGCACCCCAACTTATTACTAGATCTAAATGAACACCACAGACGGCATTCAACACTTCAGATTTCACTGATAGCACTTAAGCTAATGTACTTTGGACAATGGGGGATTTTGCTCTGAATAATTAGGCGTTATCTTATTCCCAGCTCCCTTTCTGAGGCAAATGAAGCAATCCTACCTTACAAAGGCCCTCCAACTGAGAGGCTTAATGACGTTTTCTCACTGGGGTCAGGGAACCGTTTCTGAGCACACTTGTCCCCGGGGACCAGTTGATTTTTGTCTGTATTCAAGCGTTCCCGGGCACGGAAAGCGGGACATAAGTACGCGCTCGTGCTCAAAAGAGGAAGTGATGTAGTTACTGTTTGACTCCGTACGCAAACAAACGTGGCTGCAAAAGAATCTCTGAAGTAATGCCAAAGTACTGTATTTGCTAGAAATTTAGACAGATGAAAACATCCAAAGACAATCAGACACCATACATAAAAACTCAGATGTTTACGGACCATCCAGTGTGATCGAGTCGGAACCCCTCTGTCCCACGACACCATCTACCTTCATCAGGGAGCCTGGTCCAGCAGACAGCATGCGAGCGAGCGGTAAGTTAATATTAAATACTTAAAAAGAATCCCATATTATCACAGCATCTCTTGGTAATTGTCTGTGGATCTTATGGTGACCTTTTTAAATGCATATAATAAGATATACAGGATGATCCTTTCACATTAGCTCACAACAAAGTTAACTCCTCATGTCTGCTTGACCCCAGAAAAAGGCCCCAGAAAAATTCCCTGTCCAAAACAGTAGAATGTGATGAACTTAAGTGCTGTGCTTATGTAGCTATTAGAGTTACAGGTACTTACTCATTTTATGTATATCCTTGATGTATATACTGCAGCACATCTCAGAGATTTTTGTGAAAATTGAGATTTTTTTTTTTTTTTGTGTGTGTGAATTGAGATGCATTTATTTTCAAAAATACAGTATACGCACTGCACACAAAACATATTAAACACAAAACATTGATGCATGGTGAGGTTTCAGATTCAATAGTTTCAGCACATCAGCTAAGTTTGAAAAGCTACACTCAACAAGGTAAGGCAAAAAGGAGCACAAGCATCTCTCTTATAGGAATGTTGTCTTCTTGATAGGAACATTTGGCAGCCATTCCTGGTCTCTCCAGGTCACAAGGACATGCTTCCATCACACACCAGACCTCTCTTGAACCCAGATGATCCTGGGGAGAACAGAAGTACATAATTAGATATTTATTATATGCATCTATTCGTTAAACTTTATAGCATGCATTATATTTATTTGTAGCATTTCTTGTATTTCACTGTACTTAACTGTATTTATTTCATTTCTTTATTTATTCTTTACATTTGTATGATTAATTTATGGTGTACATAAACACTATTTTTTATATTTAAAAAAAAACTAAATACTAAAATAAATAATGCTCTTGTGCTATGACCAAAGAAATGAATGTTTAATGAGCACTTTTTTTAATGTCACTGTGGAAATCAGAAGAGAATGTAGACAGAAGCTGGTTCCTCACCTTACAGAGTAGAGTTTTAAAATCATTCCTCAGTGCCTCGTGTCGTATCCGCGCAGCGCACGCTCATTTCACCCTCTGAGCCGTGCGATAGATGTGTCAGTAGGAATGTTGTTCAGAGCGCCGTTGATTTTGTCACAAAAAATAAACCACCCACACGGAGCATTAACAGGTGTAACAGTTTATGGCTTGCGGTTTCTTCTTCTTTCTCCTTTTGGACAGCAGAAAAACCAACTACCTCTCTCCCGCCACCTACTGTTTCCGGGTTGTGTAAATACGCATGTGTGCCCGGGATCGGAACCGATGTTACAATATGCACGCAGACCTGCGGAGGGATTAGTGAGGGGGTGAAATCGTGCGCGGGAACGGAACGGAATGGAACAATCGTTCCCAGTGAGAATACGCCCCAAGATGCTGACACACACACGTTCATTGCCATTAAAGAGTTCCATTGTCATTCTATGAAGAGGCAAAACCAGCATGGGCTCCAATTTGATTTAAGGATCAATGTTCAGTCAATATATATAGTAAGATGCCTATAGGGCAACGGTAGGGTCAGGTAAGAAATTAAGGCATGTTAAGGCACTGAAATCGAACAAATTTAGACATTAATCTTAAAGATTGAAGGTTTTGGAAAAGCTTGTTCACCTCAACAAACTCTCACTTATATCATGAATTTAGTCTCTGAAGCATTCTAAGGGGCCTTGCTCCGACAAAACAGCATCAGGCTTGTACCTCGGCTGCTGGCACTAAACTCACTCTCATTACCCATAAATTCACACACACAGTTTATTATCTGTATGTGTATATCAATCTTTAATGCACACACACAAGCACACATATCAGTCCATGGCCTACACTCGCTATTACTCCCTCCCTCATTGCCTCTACCGCTTTATCCTGTGTACAGGATTGCGGCAGCCTATCCCAGGAGACTTAGTGTTCTTTGGACATGTCTTTGGACTGTTGTAGGAAAACCAAAGTACCTGGAGGAAACCCACCAAGCATGGGGAGAACGTGCAAGCTCCACACACACAGACCTGAGGTGTGAATCGAACCTGCCTACACAAGTCCATACTGAAACACATTAAACATGTTTACACTGAACTGTTTGTGATGTGCTTAGCAAGGTTTTCTTTTTCCTGGTTTGATGTTGTATTTTTTGTGATTCTTGAAAAGAAATTAGGAGTTTTCTGCTGCTACATCATGTGGCATCACACGGACACAAAACCATCACAGTCACAACAGTTCTTAATAAGAGAAATGCATGATTAATCAAACTTAGATGATAAGGGTTTTACTAAAAAAAAAATGCTGTTAACTGAAACTTAAGTTCACTGACAGAGAATTATGGCATTGTTGATGACCAAAGTAAAAATAATGTAAGTCAATGAAGGACTTAAAAAATAAATAATCATAAAATAAATATTTTGTACAACTTAAATATCAGGGATTTATTATTAGACACGATTGGACATATATGAAATTTTGTATATATGCAATGAAACGCATAGTGAGTGAAAGTTTTCGTCCCCCTGCGGACACTAGTAGAAGATGATGATTAGATTAGCGCACGCGAGGTTTTCAGTCTGTCTGACGCCAGCGCGCGCGCTCATAGAGAGATAGAAAAAGACGCTTCTGATTAAAATACAATTTAAAAGCATGAAGACGCGCTTTTATGAAATGAACGAAGACAATCAACAGATCTCGTAAATATGAACAAATTCTGCTGCCAAAAAAAGAAAAAGAATTAAAATTATTTAATTTTAATTAGGTGTTAAGACTTTTCACCTGCGTTGTACCTTTTAAGGAAGGCCACGTGACCTTAATATCTGACTAACCTATCAATAATAATAAATGTTATATTTTATTTATAATAGAGAAATGAATAAGTTTGCAATGTTGGCCCTTTTCTTGTGTGTTTTTTCGCATGCACGAAGCCTGGAACAGCCTGGACACACTCTCTCTCTCTCTCTCCATTTAGACAGACCCGGATTTGACACAACGCATGAGATTGCTTTTTAATAATCGCATCCTAAAGTTTTCCCATTTGGAACTCCCAGCCGCAGCAGATGATGATGATGATGATGATGAGTAACAGTAGAGCGAGGCTCTTACCGGCGGCAGTGCGCGTGACGCAGCTGCTCAGGAGAATCGTGATGAAGTGCAGGACGCAGCGGCGGTATTGTTGCTGCTGGTGTTGTTGTTGGCATCGCCGCGCTGTCCGCCTCGGCCACCACCTTCCTCCGCGCTCGTGCTCCGGCGACATGCCTGTACATCCACTGCAAAACGCTTCAGGACTTCTGGAAAGTGCAACAACTCTTTGGAGGCTCTTTACGCGCGCGTGGTTAGTCTCCTGCGCTCGCGCTCTCTCTCTCTCTCTCCTTCACTCTTGTGAGTGTTTAGGAGTTGGACTCTACTTTCACCCCCCTCACTGACGCCTGCACTATCCAGCATACAAGCCAAAACTCCACACACACACACACACACACACACTTCACGTACTATCTAGGCCCCCCGAGCTGAAAGCCATGCGCTCCATACAACAGTGTGTGTGGCGCCACCTGCTGCTGGAAATCGGATATGACCTGCATCACGTCCTTTGTTTGAGTGAGGACATTTCCCCACCATTCATTTACATTTAGGCATTTGGCAGACACTTTTATTCAGAGCGACTTACAAAAGTGCTGTGAAGTTTCCATCCTTATACTCATTTAATATGATGTGGCGTAGTGGTTAGGACTGTTGCCTTGGACCTCCAGGGTCGAGGGCTCGATTCCTGCTTCGGGTCTGTGTGCATGCTTTTATCTGCTTGGTGGGTTTCCTCCGGGTACTCTGGTTTCCTCACTCAGTCAATAAAACATGCAGAGAAAGCTGATTGGCATGTTCCAAAAATTGCCTGTAGTGTGTGCATAAGTGCCTCATGCCTTAAGTTTCCTGGTATAGGAGGATATACAGGACAAGTGGTATACACAATGAGTGAGTGGGTTACTAGGTTACTAACTAGAAGTTTCATCACTTTTTTATTTTATTTTTTAGATGGCCTATTTAGCCCGGGACTTCGTGGATGGGATCCCAACCCAATGCAGGGATGGCGCAAACTCAACACACACACACACACAGTACGGCCAATTTGAAAACATTCATCCTCCAGCTCATGTCTTTAGACTGTGAGTAGAAAACTAGAGTACCTGGATTAAACCCATGAAGTGACCATGCAGACTCTACTATGCACACAGCAGAGGTGAGATTCAAAGATTCAAACCCCCCCCCCAACCCTAGGGGTGCAAGGTGATAATGAGCTGAGCCACCATGAACCCAGGGAGTTTCACAGAGTAAACCCTGTTATCAGCATTAAAGCAGTGCTAGTATTTTTTTTTTTTATTCATCGCTTGGTGGCATGCTGGCATACTTTAAACTTATCTTTTTATCAGAGCTTTCAGGTCGAATTAATTTGTAGCACTTTGAGATTTGCTTCAAATAGAAAGTACATTATAAATAAAATGTATTATTGTTATTATTATGGTTAGCACTGTGGCCTCGCATATCCTGAGTCGGGGGTTCGATTCCCATCTGGGAGCTGTGTGCATGTTTTCCATGCGCATGGTGGGTTTCCTTCGTGTACTCCGGTTTCCTCCCACAATCAAAAGACATACAGATTAGGCTAAATGGTGTTTCAACATTGCCCACTGCGTGTGTGTGTGTGTGTGTGTGTGTGTGTGTGAGTGATCGTGTTCTGTCATGGATTGTGCTAAAAGTCTTCTGGGATAGTCAGAATAGAAGAATAGAAGTAGTATAGAACCCAAATTAATGAAATAATGAATTTTCATTGCTTGTACAAATAACCTGGAAGATATGTAGAACATGATATAAAAGAAAGCAATGAATAAAGCTGTAGTATTAACAAAAGTCAAGTCAGGTCAGGTAGTTTTTTACTGTCATTTCAACCATATGCTGTACAGTTCAGGACACAATGAAACGAAACAACATTCCTCCAGGACCAAGGTGCTGCATACAACATGAATTAACAACATAAATAAACAATTTAAACTGTAAACTAACTAGCTACGACTTCTAATTAGCTGACTAGCTAAGACATCATTAACACCATAAATTAATAAAACTATCTAATAACTATACAAAAAACAAAAAAACAGCTAAAGGACAACATAAAGTGCAGGTACTGTATAAAAGTATACTATACTATATACAAAGTATATAACTTTAACTATAACAAAAGTGGCCTATATACAGTAATATCAGCGAAAACTTGTGTGGAAAACTGATGTCTGGTCTGCAGTGCTTGCTTGTGTTTGGATGCACCTCCTGTCAGTCATTTTATAAGCACTATATGGGTCTTTGTAGATTCTGAGGATGGGGCTGGAATTTTCTATGTTCACTATGAACATGTTGTAAATGATGACTTGGCATGAGGAGCAGATGACATTTTTTATTTTAAAAATTATCAATTAAATCATTTGGGATCGCTGTATTCTCACATCTTAGGTTGAGAAACTGGCCAGTAATATAAAATTATTCAGCCATTAACAGTTATGTGATTAAAACACACACACACACACACACACACACACACACACACACACACACACTGGTCATGGTGATAAAGCACAGTTTAAAATTCTACATATATAAAGTTGGACCAACATGGTCGGTGTGCATAATAAAGAGTCAGTAAGTGTAGAGAGCTAAAAACCTATTCCAGGAGCTACCATGATGGTTCCACTGCTGTACTGAGATGTTCCACAACCCAAATAAAGTCTATAGTGGTCCCTGTCTTAATGGACAGGATAGAAGAGAGAAAATTACAGATTTTAATGATACATTTACAAAGTAACCTGTGGTGGGATTTATCGTCTCCCTCACTGATTGTCTATACCGCTTTATCCTGTATAAGTTTGCATGTTCTCCCAAAGCATGACACAGACCCTGAGCCGGAAACCGAACCCGGCCCCTTGAGGTGTGAGTCGACAGTGCTAACCACTAAGCCACTGTGCTTATAAGAATTACTTTGAAACTAGACACATGATTGATGTACCTAATAAAATGACCACTGACTGTAGGTTTTTGAGTTAGACCAGATTGTAACTGAAAGATTAAGTAGATTTTTCTTTTGATAATTTTAGTCATATTCTCATTCTTACTTTACTAGGCATTGCCACTAACACGTGAGAATATGATCACGCAATATGGCAGTTTGTTTCAATTTATACACATGCACATCTTTAAAATTCCTCCCTTATATTTCAACATCTATTATAACAGTGCTTTCTAAATCCATCGGTCCGATTCACATCTGGAAGCTTCTCCCGCGATGATTTATGTGGATTTAAAGCCGGTGTCTTCACGTTTTATGAAAGTCAGCATACCCCCCGTTTCCACTTTAAAGCACTGCAGGACTATAGGGACTGTACAGAGAATGGTAGCAATTTACAAGCTCGGGGTCTCGCATTCTGACCTGTTTCTGTTCATTTGTGTCATGTCGACAGCAGAGAAAAGGGTTCTGAGTGATCACCTTTTGAAGTCACGGTATGAGCTGGTTCTGCAAACCCAAAGTTCGTCTCTCATTTCCACGCTGTGCATCAGCCTTTTGACACATGCTAACCTTAGACTGCGATCAAAGCCAAGCCTTGTGACACCTCTCAGCAGATTTCGTTGAGAAATGAAGGCAGGAAGGAGACAGCAAAGTGTTGTGTAAGATGAGGGATGTTTTACATGCATGCATGTGCTACAAACATGGAATATAAGTTTTGCTGAAAAGTCATAATGAGTAAATAAATGGGCTGTAAGCAGTACTTGGAAGGTTTAGACACTAGGTAGGGCCTGGAGGAAACATAAGTGAGATCCTGTAAAGGAAGTTTGTTTTTGTACATCCTCCACTTGCTCTTTACATTATACTCATTGTATATACTCAGACAGAAGAGCTTGTTTCTCTCAGGAGATCATTGAGGGTAGTAACAGCTGCAAATGATTTCGAAGGGTGCAAATACAATTGTATTATTAATAATGTATAAGCAGGTTCCTAAGAGCACATTGTGCATTTCATTAATGGTAAGAATTGATTTGAGTCAAGTCATTACTATTCGGAATCGTTATTAGTCTGCTTGTGAATAGTTAGAGATATCCCAGAAACATGGTGCGATACGCACACGTAGTATTCATTCCACCTGCTGGTACTTTTCTGGTAGGAGAAGGAAACTGGAAAACCCGGAGGAAAATAAATCTTGCACTCCAGTACAAGATTTATGAATCAAAGCAAATACTTGAGATATACAGTACCAGGACAGTAAAACTTCATATTTAGCTTCCAAAGAGCCAGACTGTCTTGTATTTTTAATATCGTCTTGAGGAATAGTTCTCCAGGTATCCTGAAGGACTTTTTTGGCTCTCATACTCCCTGTACCTGTACCTGACCAGTTTCAGAGTAATGTTTTTTGTTTGTTAAGCAACACAGTGACTTATGAATCATTTAAGCATGAAAAGACATCTGATTTTACGCAAGCACTGTCGCCTTGCACCTCCAGGGTCCGGGTTCGATTCCCGGCCAGGCTCGATTCCCGTCTCTGTGTGCATGGAGTTTGCATGTTCTCCCCTTGCTTGGTGGGTTTCCTCTGGGTACTCCGGTTTCCTCACACAGTCCAAAGATATGCAGGTTAGGCTAATTGGCGTTCCCAAATTGCCTGTAATGTGTGAATGAGTGTGAGAGTAAGTGTGTGTTTGTGTGTATGTGTGTGTGCCCTGGGATGGATTGGCACCCTGTCCAGGGTGTACCCTGCCTTGTGTCCTAAGCCTCCTGGGATAGGCTCTAGGTCCCCCGCGACCCTGAATACAGGATAAAGCGGTATAGAAGATGAGTGAGTGAGAGTGAGTGAGTGATTTTAGGCATAAACCAGTGAGAAACAGGTGCAGATGATGACAGATGATCAGGTCGGTGATTAGTGATGATGCTAAAGAATGCTGAGTGGTTGGAACAGACGAGAGGGGAAATGAGGTTGGCGCTGAATTAAAAAAATTTTTCATTGTATCTTTAGGCACCTTGCAGCCTGTCTCAGTAAAACAATTGCTCCTATTTCTTGAATTTGATGTACAGCATTTAATTCAATATGAAGAAATAATTTCATAGCACATTTTGCATAGTATTGTATATTTTATTTAAACTTAGGAATAACATATTAATGCCTGAAAATCATCTGGAACAGTGATGCTTACAAGATCTGAGCTAATGTTCATCCCAGAGGGAGTGAATTCATTTGTAAACCATTGCAAAAATTTCCTCAGTTGTTAGTGGAATATAAAATAGACAGAAATTTCAGATTGATGTCAATCCTGTAACAAATACAAACATGCCTTTTATATACAGGGATTCTTTGAATACTTGACTATAGTTTTTTTTTTTTTTATATACTAAAAATGTATTAAATTGTAAAAGTATTATTGTGTGTAATTCATACATTGTTACCTTTGGAAATAAATATTCCTACTTAGTGAAAGAGAAAGAAAACAGCCTGTTGCCTTTTCCTTTTCTTCAGCCTGATTGCATCTAATATTAAACATTTGGAAACTATTACATGCCATGCAGCGAGAGAGGCGAAGTATTTATGACATGCAGCTATTTTCTCTTTATTTTTCTTCTGATGTCTATCTGTTTTATTTTCCAAGAGCAAAACAAGATTGAAATTGCAACCATGCACAGCATATAATTGTAATGAGCAGGGAGACGGAGGCCCATACAGGCCTACAGGAAGAGCCATCGCTTTGGCTGAACCTCTACCATCAGCCACATAACAGCAGAACTTCCCTCTGAGAATAAATCTTCAGTTCTGGACCACTGGTGTGTGTCTTAGGTTATAGGAACAGAGCTTCTGCATGAATTCACAATGAGAAGAGGATTGCCAACTTTTGGACCTTTTGAGACTTAACATCCTATAAAACATTGCTGCAGACTGAACTCCAGACATTACACTGAATGCACAACAGCCATGGGTATTTTAATTTCTCTTTCCTCTTTTATTATTCTGCTAAAAAAAAATTTTCACTGATGTATATTACAATTCGCAATGTTAACGGTTAAAATCTGTTGCATGTAAAAATGACACTTTTATTCATTATTACCATGTACCCGTTTAAATCTCTGGACCATACAGTCCAACATCATTTTATTATCAGATAGCGTATTCCCCTTGACATTAATAAAGCCACTAAGCAAAGTGATCTGTAGCACAGGTGGAAGTCATTGCAAATAAATATGAGGAGGACTTCAGTGGGCAGGGTAAGAGGAAATATTTGAAGTCTTGGGTGGTCCCCTTTTTTCCAAGCTTGTCTACTTTGCAAGCCTCTCATAACGACTGAAATCAAAATGAACACTGGAAAATATTTGATCATACAAGTTTCCTGACAGAAAAACCCCATTAGCAAAGCAAGAGCTATTAAAGTTAATGTGTGCTGTCATGTCTGATAAATGTGAGTGTTTGTGTGCAAGATCCTGTCATCACGAAAACGAGAGAAGGAAAGCATCAGGAGTTAAGCAACACTGGGATCACGTTCATGTAGTATTTATTTTGCTCAGTTTAAATAGTCATATATTAAACAGTAGTCAGTAGTAAAAAGTAAAACTACTGACAGGTGAAGTGAAAAACATTTAATTACAATGACACCTGTAGGGTGTGGGGTGGGATATATTATGGGAAAAGTAAACGGACAAACTGTAATGGCTAAATGGCTGGGTCATCTCCAAAATGCAGGTCTTGTGGGATGGTCCTGTTATGTACAGTATATGGAAACAAATATACCGTATAAGTATTTGGCCAAACCTGTTAATTATTGAATCCGATTGTGTCAATCAGGTCCCTTATCCCCAGTTTGTTTTAGCAAACCATGACATCTTGGACAGTGCTATGCCTCCAACTTTGTTACAGTATATATAACAAAGCCCTTTTTTATATTCTAACATGACTGTGCTCCAGTGCAAAGACTATAAAGACATAGTTTGATGAGTTCAGTGTGGAAGAACTCAACTGGCCCTAACACAGAGCCCTGATCTCAACGCCATCAAGCACCTTTGGGATGAGCTAAAATGGAGATTGCAAGCCAGGCCTTCTCATCCAACATCAGTGCCTGACCACATAAATGCTCTACAGTATGAATGGGCACGAATTCCCACAGAAACACCCTTCTTAGACAGCCTTCCAAGAAGAGTGTAAACTGTTATAACTGCAAAAGGTGGACCATGTCACTGCAGATTTGGCCAAATTATTTTGTCCATATAGTGTACATAGTTGTGAGTTCCTACCAAACGTGGTCCAAGGGAGTACAAATGGTAAACCCGCAATAGTTTAATGGGTGCCTGGGGCTCCTTTATGTGCATGAGGAACAAAGGCAAGCCTGCCAGGTATGATCCCACAAATACGTTAATGCTTTCTATGATACAAAGGTGGCAGGACACAGAATGCATCACAGCTTGCTGTGTTCGAGGTTGCATATCTGCAGACTGGTCAGGATGTCCATGCTGACTCTGTCCACCACCAAAAGTGCCTACAATGAGCAGGTGACCTGGTCCGATGAATCTGTAGATGTGTGTCTGTAATCCAGGTGTGTGTCTGTAGGTTAGCTGTGGAAGAGATGGCACAAGGATGCAATTTGGGAAAAAGGCAAGCTGGCACTGGCTTGAAATTCTGTGCTTCTGATAAGAATCATGGTAAATCTAAAGCTTATCTCAGGGACCTACCTGTTATTTCCATCACAGAACACTATGCACACTCGTTCACTATGCACACACTCGTTCGCATTCATGGAAGATTTCACATCAGTCCACTTACTGGCATGGTTTTGGGACAAGGGATGAAACTGAGAACACCTGAGCTCTAATCCAATTCAGGACTGAAGAGGTGACTGTGAGAATGTGAGACGTCAATGCTACTTACTGCATCACTGTCACATGCCTAAAGATCTCCAGCACAAATGTTCACATATTGTATTCCTATGTAAAATAATTCAATTGTTTTTAGGTTTATTTCGTGTTTATTCAGATTTAAATAGTTAATTAGGTTTATTCGGGACAGATTTGAAACACATGTACAGATGTTCTGTATTATCCACCAGTACTTTTGTGTGGCAAACATTTCAAGTAAATAATAACAAATCATAAATGCGAAAAAAAGGAACGTTTGCATTCACAGTCCAAGCCACTGTAAAGTTGCTTACTGTGCTCATGGAAATAATTAAACTAAAAGTGTTGGTATCTACTTTACAACCAATTTCCAGGTCACATTGGCTATGGAATAGAGAGAATCCGAGCACTGTGAAGAAGACAACGCCCCATCAGAAACACAAGAAGAAATGGGAAAATAATGCCTTTTGATGGGTGCTCCAACAGACAACCATTTACAGACACCAGGTGGAAGGTATTTATGAAGATTAGCTCATTGCATGAACAAGCAATAAATAAGTGCTGACATAATGACATAACAGCAGACGAGGACATGGAAGCTAAAGATAAAAGCATAAACATCTGTGTTCTATGGGTGGAGTAAACCTGTGGCAAATATTACACATATTTTTATGCTTCACAGTAAAATCACAATATTGTGTTTAACAGGAAATACTGTAGTACATTTACCTAAACTGATCTTATCAGACGAAAGTAAGCATGGCATTTCTAGTGCATAGTGTACCGTATATGAAGTATGTTATTACTGGCTGGTCTCAACCTAGATGAAAATACAACTGACTAGCATAAAATTTATTAAGTATGTAACCAAATACAACTGCCAGGAAGAGATGCCAAATCTCTCTGTCCATTTGGGACAGTAAGAATCACCGGACACCTTGTTGTGCACATGTACATGAATGCCAAGGCCTTTCCAAAGAAAGTAATTTTTTTTCTAAATACCAATGTCATACAGTCATCTTTCCCTGGAGCCCTCTTGCCAAGTTCTCAGTGTGCTGGTTCTGAGTGACCTGGCAGCATTCATAAATACACTGCCCGGCCAAAACAAATCACACTCTAAGAATTTGTTCGACCTCCTTTAACATTGTTTACAATGTGGGGTCAATTCATTTGTGAATTGCTTCCAGAACCACTCTTTCACAATTTGAGTCTTGGAATTAGTCTGTGCCACCAGGAAAGAAAAAACTCCATATATGACATAACCTGGTCCTACAGTAGATACATTAAGTAATTCAATTTATCCCCACATATCACTGGTGAGCCTAGGCCTGACCATAACACTGCCTCCAGAGGCTTGTACAGTGGGCACTATGCATGATGGGTACATTGCTTCATGCGCTTCCCTTCATACCCTGATACATCCATCACTCTGGAATAGCGTCAATCTGGACTCATTAGACCATACAATCTTTTTCCATTGCTCCAAAGTCCAATCTTTACGCTCCCTAGCAAACTGAATTTTTAGCCTCGCTAACAAGTGGTTTTCTGCACAGATGTTTAATCCCAAGTTCTCTTGCTTTTATAATGCGACTTCACCCATCATTTAAGTGATATCCATTCTGGAATTTTTTCTGACCACATTTCTTCAACAGAGTTGACAGTTCAGCACTATCCTTCCAGGTTTTAATAATTATGTGATTACCCAGTTTCAGTAATTCTTAATCTCCTTAGTTGTTTTCTTTGCTTGATGCAGTCCAATAATTTGACCCTTAGTAGAAATACTACTACTTACTGTCTTCTTCTTCTTCTTTGTATTTCGGCTGTTCCCTTTCAGGGGTCGCCACAGCGAATCATCTGCCTCCATCTAACCCTAT
>JAQMYG010000036.1:9228225-9238946 GCA_030014215.1 Clariallabes teugelsi | reverse complement strand
ACCTCAGCATCCTTCTACCGATATATTCACCATCTCTCCTCTGAACATGTCCAAACCACCTCAATCTGGCCTCTTTGACTTTATCTCCAAAACATCTGTATATTTACTTATAGAAGAGTGAAAAAGGAACTGACAACAGGAAACGTCTTTGGGCCCGGCCACTGCTTGGACACCATTGAGTGGGGTCACATAACCTTGTAAAACCTCGAAAAAGAGGTAACATGCTTTAGGTTCACCTGAGGAGCTTTCACACAAAGTGGAGTCATCTTGGTCCTGATTACTGATATGATCAGAATGTTATCTGAGAGAACCAACACATGACAATTTGTCTGAACTGCTATGAACAACCTTAGGTTCAGATAGACCTGCTCTTATAGTATATTATAGTATAGATAGTTCCAGCTGGTTCTGATCTCACGCTAGGGTTACACACTGCTAAACCTCTAACCTGCAAACTAAACCTCTGTTCAAGATTCTTGGGTGAGGCCCTGAGCCTTAAAAAGTTTGGTGGCTGGTTGAACTAGAATTGTATCCCACCGACATTATCATCAGGACCCTTTGATATGTTGTTTAGAGAAAAAAAGTCAAATACTATTGGTATAATAGGACTAAAATTAATTCTTATGTTGCTATAGTTTCAAATTTAATATTTTCCTCAAACCTACATAATACTGTACTTTCTTATTTACTCTTCTATATGAGGCAACACACTACCTAGTTAATGCTTTGTTTGACTATATATTAGATTATTTTAAACCTCTTAAGCCTTTTTAATCTTTGCCTGGCAGTGCTTTAAGAAGAACCATCAAAGCTTGTCTGGTAAGAATATTATGGTTAAAAAAGCATTTAATGATTGGCCAAGTTTCCCCAAGTGAATTGCTGTGTATAATGCAGCATGTTTTATTATGCATGTTTCCTGTCTGCATTTCATTCCACCACTATAACCACATCTTTGTGTGATGTGAGAGGTGATTAGTATAACAGTTTCTCCGATTTCCAGTCAGGAGTCCTCTGACATCATAGAAATATAAAAATTTGATGTTGTGTTACAAATTTTAAAATTGCCAGAAAGGAGCATCGTAAAATCCTAGACGTTATAGACCAATAAGCCTTAACATTAAAACCCAAAGCATCAGGTCCAATATTGTGTAGGTTCCCCTTGTGCCACCAGGGCAGCTCTGGTCCTTTGGCACATGAAGTCCACTGAGGGGGAGCTGTGGTGTCTGGTATTGGGATGTTAGCAGCAAATTCCTTGGGAGCTTTGAGTCTTGGGATTGTCTATACCGCTTTATCCTGTATACAGGGTCTGGAGCCTATCCCAGGACACGAGACAGGGTACACCCTAGTTGTGGCTGATCGATGTATATTGTACTGTAGTTATATTGTATACTAGATGATTTCGTTCATGTGGAATTTAATTTACCATGTTTTTAAAAATGTACAGCGCCATCTGGTAAATTTGGAATGAACTAAAATTACTGTGTTATTGTCAAGTGCGCAGAATAAAGGTGTGAGAAACTGCACACTCATATTACAAATATTTTTAAAATGTACAGCGACATCTGTTGAATTTTAAGATCAACTCATGATTTTTTTCAATGTTGATTTTTTTTTTATAAGAGCGTTTTTCATTTAAATTTCAAAGAAGCATATTTTCTCTTCTCGTGGGCTGATTGTGATGAAACAAAGCCTAAATGTTACCTCAAGCTCGGCCAAATAAACCTGTGAAAACTCCATTAAAATTTGTTCAGTAGTTTTTACGTGATGCGTGCACAAACAGACATTTCAAAAAAACATCTCTAGTTCGATTACTCATCTTACGTCCCTCTAAATAATTTCTTTACAAATGTCTTCAATGTAGAGACACACCAACTTTACAGTTTTATTATACGTAATATTTTGTAGTTCAGTTGTCGTAAAAATATGAAATCAGTTTAAGAGGACTGACACCGTCTTTTTCCCTTTCAGTGAATTGATTTTTTTTCCTACTGAGTAATTATTAAGGTAAACCTTTATTTGTCACATATACAGTATATTCCTGCCATTACTTGACTAGCATACATATAGATTTCTTGAAGAATATGGGTAATAGAAAATTACCCTCCAGATTACTGACCCTGTTACCCAAATTCTATTTAAAAATGGCCTTACTGCTACTGGTATGATGGTTAACCACATTTTCTTCAATTCTGGGCTTAGAAGTTGAACTTTGTTACTTATCTAAATGCACAATGCATGCTGTCACCTAAGAAGACTTTAAAAATTAAATATTAATGCATAAGATGGGTTTAAAAAATGTTTCCTAAATAATTACATTCATTTTTTCTTTTGTGAGATTTAACATTGACACTCTTTAAAAAAATTTTTTTTTTAAAGGTTATAAGGGCTAAACACTCAGTCATTGAAGACCTCTTTTATTTAACTTTATGAACAACTATTCAAGATAAATGCAATTGTCCCCCCACCCCCCAAAAAAAGACAAAATTGATAGCACGTGGCTTTAATTGGGACATTCAACTATTATTACACATGTACACACTACTCCAAGTGCATGATATTGCAATGTAACATGATCTTTCCTTCACGTACCCATATTAAATAAAGACTTTTTATTGCACTTGCACAACATTTGTTGATAAAGGGAAACATGATTAGGACAGACATGGAAAGAGGACAGCATTATTCACCAGGGTAGATGGGTAATGGATACAGAGCAAGGTATTTCTGGCTGGTGTGACCTGAGGTGAGAGAGCCAGACCAAGAAGGTGAGTTAGGCATGTAAGGTGATTGATTATGTGATGACGGTAGGGGCACTACGGCCGGTCTTCTCTTGGAGCTTTGAGATCCTCAGAGCAATGTCCACCAATGGCGCAAGCATGACCTGATAAAGACAAATAACATGCAGTGAGTGAGTGAGTGAGTAACACATCATTTAAAATGTCCTGAACAAACTCCAGAAATCTAAAACATGTCCCATTTTATTCTCCTCATCTCACTCTGGAGTGAGTTTTGTGGTTTTATCACGTCCTTGCTCTGGTCCTTTTCCTGTTTAACTGCCCTTTACATTCATTCTTAGATTGCAGGTTAAGCCCTGGTATTAAATGAGAAACCGAGGCAGCTGCAGTAACTGAAAAATAAAAGCATGACCCAGTTCTGCGAGTCTCCATTTACAGTGATTACTTTTGATGCTGATTCTTTCAGACAGGTTAATTGTCCTCTCATCAGCCTGATCAGATATAATTCTACTCAAAGAAGATCTCAGAGTGCAGGGCCACACCTGCTGCAGGTGCTATTAGGATTCTGCCACAGTTTTCATCGTCATCATCATCATCATCATCCAGATGTTTGTGAGCAGTCACTTAAAGGACAGACTCATATATAGAATGTTTCAAATTTATACAATCAGATTGTCTTGGTTGATAAAAAAATAAAAATAAAAAAATGAACGGATTCCCAAGAAATGCTTCTCAGATTGACAGATAGGATAAGAAACTTAGATAGGATGAGATTTGGCAAAAACTCGGTCGTATATACTTTAATTCATCCATCCATGTAGTCCAGCTAGGGACCGTGGAGGCCAACGGTGATTACCGTTGTATTTATTCCCATTTTACGACCGTGGTAGGACCTTCGGTCAACATTCACAAGTTCATTAACACACTATGGCCAATTTGGGAATGTCGATTAGCCTAATTTGCATGTCTGTGGGACATGCGGGAGGAAACCGGAGTACCATGAGGAAACCCACCAAGTACAGGGAGGACATGCAAACTCCAAGCACACAGACCCTGAGGCGGGATTCGAACCCGGACTCTGGAGGTGCCAAGGCGACAGTGCTAATCACTACGCCACCGTGCCGCCATACACTTGAATATTAAATCATATAAAAATCCCAACATCCAAATTGTATGAATGTTAATGCTGTAAATAAGTCGTAATATCACACCCAATATCATAGAACATACAACAGAATCTGTTAAACTCATTTCTAGGACGGTGTATCAATGTCAATTTAATTTTATTTGTATAGTGCTTTTAACAGCAAGACTGTTTGTCTTGCTCTGCTCCAGTGTTTACCTGAGGGTCCTGATAGATCTTCTGAGGATCCTTCTCATAGCTATCTATGTAAAGTCTGATGGTTGCACCAGCGCTGCCTGTCCCGCTGAGACGGAAGATGATTCGTGAACCGTCGCTAAAGATGATCCTCAGTCCCTGGAAAGTGGAAAATAGAGGCCGCTATGGTCTTGGGAAATATAAAAATTCCTTTCGCTATTTAAAAATTTTTTTTATATCAGTAATGGTTTGATCATGTTTCGATATGTGATAAGAAAGCACATCATTAGTTTAGACAGGAACGCAGGTGGCATTACCACGTCACCAGGTTCCATACTGCACAGCTAGGCTACCCACAGTGAAATATTGTGCAATATTAATATCAATGTCGTAGTTTAACAAACTACATGGGACTGTATAATAGATCTTTTTTGGTTATTACATTAAATGTTCTCCTGACCCAGCTCTTCAGCCTACCTGCCCTTTGGAGACACTGCCATCCACTGGATCAGTATATTCAAAGTTATCAGCTTTCTCCACCTCATATGTTTTATCCCCTGAGGAGAACTTCTGCCCAACAAAAGCTTTATCAAACATGGTCTCCTGGAGGGCAGCAATCATCTTATTAGCGGCATCCGAGTCGACCTCCTCGTAATCATATCTACAACACAGAGCCAAGAGGAAAACACCATAAGTGTTAATGGATTTAAATGAAAATACATTAATAAACAGGTTTCTGTTTACATCCTACATATAAGCTGGTTTGGTTATCACACAGATTAATGATTCTGGCAGTGGAACACTTTTGTTCCTGTTATATACATAGAATGAGAATGCAGGACAAAATGCAGAATGTTAATGGTCTATTTATCAATTCCACCACTAGAGGGCATCAATCTGTAGAAATATCTAAATTTCTAAACATACACGAACACACAATAATTCACTCATTGTCATTAACTATTTTATCTGGATCGAGGTTTGTACTGGTTCTGTCCTGAAGACACAGTGTAGAGACATACACTCATCACTCATATGAGCTTTAGCAATAGAAGAAAATATTGTTATGGCTCAGTCACCTTGTGAAGAAGTTCCTACCAAACTTCTGCCAGTGTTCTTTCAAGATGTCCTCTACACTCTGCTTACGGCTGGCAACAATAGACAGCCAAGCGAGCACAGCCCAGAGGCCGTCTTTCTCCCGGATATGATCAGACCCTTAAAGACAAAAAGATCTGCAGAGTCAGAGTGAGGGCAAACTGTGACCACGTACAAAAACTCATTAACCAAAACAACTAAAGGGTAAAGTCCAAGACTGACAGCGAACAAGCCTCTTATTGCAAAAAATAATTAAATAATTAATCTATCTAGTCTTTCCTAACCCTATTTCTAGACGACTTCTTTGAAAGAAACAAAGTTATCTTCCAATTGGACAAATGTTAAACTTTCAATGAATACATGTTTAACAATCTTATACTTGGCGAATTGTAATCTCACTCACTCTCTCATTCAGTCATCGTCTATACTGCTGTATGGCTGGTGTACACCCTGGACAGGGTGCCAATCCATTACAGGGCACACACACATGCACACACACACACTACAGGCGATTTGGAAACACCAGTTACCCTAATCAGCATGTCTTTGGATCATGGGAGGAAACCGGAGTACCCAGAGGAAACCCACCAAGCACGGGGAGACCATGCAAACTCCACCTCGACCCCGAGGCAGAAATCGAATCCTCGACCCTGGAGGTGCGATGCGACAGTGCTAACCACTTAGCCACCAGCCAGCCAGCTAATTGTAATCTTAACATATACAATTATACAGTATATCCAATATATTTTCATATACTTGCTTAATGCATTGTATATTTCAATACATTTTACTGCTTCTCATATGTATGGCAGATACATATTAAACATTAAACTAATTTATTCGAGCCAATATAATATTATGTTATAATGTAAGGGATTTAAAGAGTTGTGGATAATAATAATAATAAAATAAACATCACATTATAACAAGGTCTTGGCAAAAAGAACAAGATTTTACATAAGGTTCACATTTTACTGTACATTTACATTAAAATCTGTAAACAGAAAGTACTTACTGAAATTTCTGAAAAGCACAGCTAAATACTACATGTGATACTCTCTTGGGGTCATGTGGAGAGTATCAAATGATGATTTAGCCCATTAATCAGAAGTATGAATGAATGAGTGTCTGATTTGTTGACGCATTTAGGTTCAAGCATGTAGAGCACATCTGCCTCCCAATCTTTTTTTTTTTTTTTCCAGCCAAATTACATAGATTTGTGGATTCCGCTCACCCGTGCCGAAGCTCTCCTCCCCACACAGAGACAGTTTCCCAGCATCCATCAGGTTCCCAAAGAACTTCCAGCCTGTGGGTGTTTCATACAGCTGCATCTTCAAAGCTTTGGCCACACTGCCACACAACCAACCAATATGCAGGTAAGGACAAATATCACTCTAGAGTCATGGCCTGAAATGTATGATTAGAAGAACATCTGCAGTGCTTTAACTGTAATTCAGTTACTTATACAGTACAATGGTTATGGTTAAACAAAGCAGGCTGGTCTTACTTGTCCAGGGCACCACTGGTGGGCATGCTGCGTGCCAGACCTTTAACACCAGTTTTCTGGAAATACGGGATGCAGGTGATGTTGGCACCGATCACTGCTACCGAGTCCGATGGGTTTACGAAGAACCCATGCTTACCAAGAATCATGTTACGATCCTAAAACAAAAAGCAGGACATGAATGGAGGTATCAGATGTAGTCATCATTAGATATTAAGAAAAAACAACTGAAATCTATATAACAGTGTACAAGGCAATTTAGAGGTGAGTGAAATAATGGTATAATCCTTACTAGAAATAACTATATGGTTCTTCATAAAAAAGGATTTCGTCAACAAATCATCGTTTCTTTGTCTTGTTGATCTCACAGTAATTGGGATGTTAAACAACGAAAATTAGGTAACTAATTTTATTTTCCTGCTTAAGAGAGGTTTTTTTTCCACCTTTCCCTAGTAATAGAACCTGACTTGTTTTGTAGACATCCACATATTTATTAATGTACATATACACATACATATTTTGAAGCAATTTCCCTTCACGATAAATAAAGTTCTTTGAATCTTAAATTTGAACAGAACTATAAACAGATAAAACATATAATGTAAAAAAAAAAAAAAAAAAAAGGCAACCTGTTGTGGTCTATGAAGAACAGTCCAACTCAGGTTGTGCTTTTATTTGATACTAATTAACTCTGGAGTGGTAACAATTACTCTGGTTCATGTTGCGTCACATCATACCACCCACTTATGGATTATTTATTCACACTTTGTTGTGTTTTATTCCTTTTTCCTATCATTAATAAATGCAGAAGTAAGGCTTTAATATAAAAAAATGTTTATTCCTCTGGTACAGATCCAGAGACTAGTGGAATTCATGGCAAAACAACTGGTGGCGTGGTGGTCACGACACTTTAAAAGAGTTTTTCCATTTAATTTGACACCCATGTGTGTGTTTATATAGTAAGGATGCAAAACATTGGTTAGAAATAATGATTATAATATTGATATTTTGATCCTGATATGTCAGTAATCTTCTACTGTATATGTACATAAGAACCTCGGTTTATCTGAATCCTTATGTCTTTTCATGCGAAATGAGACATTCGGATTGTTACAAGGCCTCACTGATTATCTCAGATAATGCAGGTAAAATTTGATTTGAATTAAGACTGGCTAGTGTTTTATCATGACACACGACAAGGTCACATTCTAAATTGAAAGGTACTTCGCATCATTTGGCATTAATGTATTTAATATGATTCAGGTAATATTGTGCACCCCTAATATAGAAAGAAAAAGATTGGACTAATGGACATTGAAGCATGTACATACGCCATCACCATCAAAAGCTGCTCCAAAGTCATATTCGCCTCCCTTCATCGCTTTGACCAGGTCAGCAGCATAGGTCAAGTTAGGGTCTGGGTGGTGACCCCCAAAGTCCTCAGAGGGCACACAGTTAACAGCGGAGTTGGCGGGGGAGCCCAACTCCTCACACACAATCTTCTTTACGTAAGGGCCCACCACTATCAGGAACAACGAAAACATAAATGGAAAACATTCTCATCAGCCACTACGCATGAGCAAAAAGGTTGTACATTTGACTGTTTTATACTTTTCAACTGCACTACAGCGAAATTCTATTTTAAGCTATTGCACTGTAACCTAAAGCTATTCTACTCCATTTACCTGTTTTGGAGCTCTATTATATCCGACTTTTACCTTAATAAAGCTCTATATTTTACATTTGCACAATAAATGAATTCTATTCGTTTATAATGCAGAACTTTATTCAGGTGTTATTCAGGCGTCACCCTTTGTTTCAACCTACCTAGTTTTTAGGTGATCAAATATATTGTGAATGTGATTGAAAGCTTGCTCCCAAGATGTGCCCTGCTAGAGTAATAGTTGAAGCAACTGATACCTCTGAATGCCTACTCCTTTTTTAGTCTCAAAAAAGACTAAATTTGTTGTTAAAATAGGATAAACCAACACCAAGACCAGAAAGGTGTCTATAGGAGTAAAGCAAGACACTCAGAGAAATCCTAATCTAAAGTTTATCTATTGATCTCGAACCCAAATGTATTCAGTTGTACAGTAAAAACAAAAGAATTGACCCCACTGTTCCAGTACTTTCAAAGATGACTCTAGTATAATACTGTACATCAATGCTATTCTATTCATTTAGTGTAGTGAACCTCATTCTATTCAATGTACTGTAACATTTCTATACAAATTTTATATTCACTGTAATAAAACTACTTTACTGTAAGTAACAGTCTATTTCATTCTACACAGTTCTTTGAGGCCTCACCTCCATGCATTGCGTCTAACCGGACATTGATGCGATTAGGTCCAGACAGTAACTCCTTCAGTGCAGCAAAGTCAAAGATGTCCCTGAGCATTTCTGCGTATGACTCCACGGAGTCCACGATCTCCACTATATCAGATTAGAGGGGAAAAAACAGTGATTTAAAAAAACAAAAACAAATAAACAACAAAAAAAACTGTTGCAATAACCATAAAAATAAACCATAGGAATGTGAATTTATGTGGATTTGAGATTTCACCTGTGAATGACTTTAAAGTTTCAACTTCAAAGGTCTGTTTCCCAATAGCAGACAAATCCACCTTGAGCTCTGGGCAGATGTGGTATTCTTGGAGGCTTTTGCTGATGTCAAAGATTTTGTTAGTAATGCCCTCTGGTGCAGGTCCTGGAAGGACAAATTTTACAGGCTAGAACGTGTAATAAAAAAAAATCTGTAATATCATGGACGTTGCAATATCTTGTTATAACATTTTATTTGATTTTAATTATTATTATGATTATTATAAACAGATTCTAATTAGTAGCTTATTTGATGTTCATATTTTTGACTCTGGAATTTGCAGGTAGTGTATGTGGAAACAATTATGCAACTAAGAAAAATAAAGTTTGGGTGCAAAACCGTAATATAGTCTGCAACCACACATGAGTTACCTCATGAATGAATATATAGGGAGAGAAAATGAAGATGAATGAGGCACAATTTCGCTTAAATAGAAAAATAATCATATATATCATTATCACTTTTAAGGAAAGCTGATTAGGATTCTAGGCAGCCAAACATGGAACTGGGTGACATACTCAAGCTTTTACTTTGTGATAATACTAATTAATATACGATCTGTCCACCCCTCCATAATGGACCATGATCAAACACAAATGAACTCTAGTGAACAGCTACAATATCTGCAATGAACCTTAATGATGCAGTTGGTTAAAAGGATTAAAAATGTAACTTAGGGTACCCCTCCAAAATTAGCCAGTTTACTGGACCACATAACAGTAGGATTCAGATACTAAAAATGGTCAAACCCAAACTAGAAATTAGACCATGCTATCAGAAAGAGTGCCACTTTAAATTATAAGATGTGTACGCCCCATATCCAACCATCTTGTACCTCCATTGGAGATGTTATACTTGATGCCAAAGTCCCCATTGGGGCCACCAGGATTGTGGCTGGCTGTTAGAATGATTCCTCCGACAGCTTTTAATTTGCGGATCACACAGGAAACAGCAGGCGTAGACATTATCCCATTCTGACCGATAACCAGTCGGCCAATCTGAAACAGGAAGAGTGAGAGAATTTAGGAATGAAGTTCACACAGTGATCCTGAATGTATGGGATTTAAGCACAAGATTACACTGACAATATTACATGCTCCAGCAACACAAATAAATAAAATAAACTGTCACATGAAAAGATAGCATGTCATAATATATTACTTTTCAGAAGCATGCTGAAGGATATAGAGAATTTTACAAAAGAGGATAATGAAGAAAAAAAAAACCCTCACATTTCAAATAGTTAAACGTTTAAGAAGTTAAAAAGAAAAAAAATGTGGAAGTTTTTTAAAAATGGATTTATGTTTTATTCATGTCCAAAAAGTAGTATTGTCTCATATCATCATCTATACCGCTTTATTCTGTATACACAGGATTTGAAAGTACTTAGAGTTTGTATATGTGTGGCAACGTGACAGCAGGCACACCTCCTTTGCGCATGCGCAGCAGCAACTCTCACCAACT
>JAQMYG010000036.1:9206575-9228125 GCA_030014215.1 Clariallabes teugelsi | reverse complement strand
AGATAGCATGTCATAATATATTACTTTTCAGAAGCATGCTGAAGGATATAGAGAATTTTACAAAAGAGGATAATGAAAAAAAAAAAAAACTCACATTTCAAATAGTTAAACGTTAAAGTAGTTAAAAAGAAAAAAATGTGGAAGTTTTTAAAAAATGGATTTATGTTTTATTCATGTCCAAAAAGTAGTATTGTCTCGTATCATCATCTATACCGCTTTATTCTGTATACACAGGATTTGAAAGTACATAGAGTTTGTATATGTGTGGCAACGTGACAGCAGGCACACCTCCTTTGCGCATGCGCAGCAGCAACTCTCACCAACTACGGAAGCGTGAGCTCCGTTCTGGTTCAATCTCAAATGGCTCCCTACAACACATATAGCACACTACCCAATGTGTTATTTCTTACCCTTTGTAGTGCGCAAACATAGGGACTGTGGAGGCATTTGGAAAACGGTACGTCGTTGCAAATACACTTCCTAAATTGCAACAATGTTTCAAAGAGAGGTTCTAGTTGCACGAGTCGCTTAGAGGAAACACGAGACGCACCTTTCTCATTTAGCAAAGCCTTGAAATGTCAGAGGTGTCCCTTTGCCTGTGAGACCTCTCCGGAAAGATCATTCAGAGGTCATTCAGTACAAATGAGCCCACTAGCTGTGTGTGTGAAAGCATTTCATGTTGCTGGCAGCCATAAGAAAATTGCATGAGCCGCCGGATGTGTTGCAAAAGTAGTGCAAAATGAAATAAATGAAGTAACAGTAACATTGATGCTTGCGAAAGAGACACTCTTCCACAGACATGCATGCAAAATAAAAATGCATGTCCAAATGCAATGCACAAAAAAATTATACACAAATCATTCAATCACCCAAAGTTACTAACCCCATTGGCCGCAGCAATTTGTACGATCAGCTGAATGGCATCTTTCATGAAAAATCGTCCGTCTCCTCCCACCACCAGAGTGCCCCCCTGTCTCTGAGAGGGCTCGATGGCAGAAATAGTGCTCTGGATGAAATTCTCGGCATAATGCGGGTTCTGCTGGAACACGGTCACCCTCTTCCTCAAGCCGCTGGTTCCTGGCTTTTGGTCGCTGTACGCGTTTGTCTTGACAACACTGATTTTCACCATTTCGCCCGACAAGTTCGCCTGTGTGATCCGGGTGCCAATCGGGATGTAGCGCATGTAACCCTCCCTCACGTACACTCACTCGCTCGCTCGGCTAGTTCGCCCTGTCCCGCCCCACTGCAGTATTTAAAGGAGAAGCAGACCTACAGTACAAGTCCACAAGTTTCCACATGGCCAAAAGTTTTGAGAATGACATAAATGTTCATTTTCACAAAGTCTCCTGCTTCAGTGTTGGTAGATCTTTTTGTCAGATGTTACTATGGTACACTGAAGTATAACTGCAAGTATTTGATAAGTGTCAAAGGCTTTTATTGACAACTACAGTAAGTCAATATTTGCAGTGCTGACGCTTCTTTTTCTAAACCTCTGTAATTCGCCCTGCCATGCTCATTCTGACTTTTTTTTTTTGTCCACCTGCCTCTTGAGGATTGACCACAAGTTCTCAATGGGATTAGGGTCTGCTGTGTTCTTTGGCCATGGACCCAATATTTCAATGTTTTGTTCACTTAGTTATCACCTTTACCTTGTGGCAAGGTGCTCCATCATGATGGAAAAGGCATTGTTCGACACCAAACTGTTGTTGGACGGTTGGGAGAAGTTGCTCTCAGAGAATGCTTTTGTCTCATTCTTTATCATGGCTGTGTTCTTAGGCACAATTGTGAGTGAGCCCACTCCCTTGGCTGAGAAGCAACCCCACACATGAACGGTCTCAGGATGCTCTACTGCTAGCATGACACATGACTGAAGGTGACGATCACTTTCATAGATTTCAAGAAGAGCAGCAAAGAAGCCACTCCAGGAAAACATCAGTGACAGACTGATATTCTGCAAAAGGTACAGGATTGGCCTTCTGAGGACTGGAGTAAAGTCATTTTCTCTGATGAATCCCCTCTGACTGTTTGGGGTGTCTGGAAAAAACTTGTCCGGAGAAGAGAAGGGGGGCCCTTCCATCAGTCCTCTGTCATGCCAACAGTAAAGCAAAATTTTATATTTGTGAAATTTATAATATTGACATTCAAAAAATTTTTTTTACTCAAACACAGGTGATGCGACTAATCTGATAATCACTAGGGTCAGTGAGTGTGTTTAGGAGTTGGTGAATTACTAATGACACTGGACAATGGCTCTGCAGGACTGGAATTGAAGATCCCTGGAATAGGATGTCTTAGTATGCAGTAGCATTTCATTTCACCAGAATTGTTATTTGTTCCTATTAGGGTTTACCACAACAGATCATCTAATTCCTATACGCTGAGTCGTGGATTCGGAGTACCTTGGTCTGCGAGTGTCTTGCAAGATGATCTACTCGAACAAGCGAGGTCTTATATAAGCAGTATTGTGAGTAATCATCTCCCATTCTCGGTCTCAGTGTGGATGCGTCATTCATATAGTCACCATCCATGCACACATATACTGTTTACTATAACACTGTGACCACGTGTGTGCACATAAAGCATTTTTTATTTTGTGTGTGTGTTTGTGAGTCGTTTTACACAGTAGCCCCCTTTCTCCTCCTCCTCCACTCTCTGGCTTTGTCTGCAAGCTGGTGTCTGTGTGTGTCCATGTGTCTGTGTGTTTTATTTTTGCTTTAAATTTTTTATTAATTATTTTTATTTGAATATTTTGGGCTGTGGAACGAATCGTTCGAGTTTCCATTATTTCTTATGGGGAAATTCACTTTGATGTACAGAGGTTTTGTTATACAAGCACGCTTCCGGAATCCAAGGTTTAACTATATTTTATTTGGTTTAGTTTGATTTAGATTACCCGTCCCTGTTTTATTCAGGATTGGGACCATTAAGTGTAATGATACCATTAAGTGCTTGTGTATTAAGTTGTGAACTCCATGGCTTAGGTTCCCCCTCCTCTACCAGGGCATTTCCCTTGTTTCAGCATGACAATGCACCAGAATTGTTATTACAAAGCAAGGTCTAAGGTTGTAGTGGAAGAATTTGAGTTTTCTGCACAAAACTCTGACCTAAAACTGTCTGAACACTTTGGGGATGAACTGGAATGCTGACTGTTCCTAAGACCTTCACATCTAACAGTACCTGACATCACCTGAGCTAAATAAGCACAAATCTGCACAGCCAAACTCCAAGGTCTAGTGGAACTAAAAGCAAATAAGTGAGAGATGGTCAGGAATCTCTATAGTGAATCATTTACAATTACTACGGAAATTATGAACTAAGTTGGAATTTAGGTAGTTGAAATTCATGGGTGATTTCATGGGTGATTTACACTTCCATTAATTGCTTTATCCTAGTTCTGGTCTTGATGGACCTGAAGTCTATGCCAGAATTATTAGATGTGAGACAGGAAAGCCGGCCTAGATGGGATGCTTGTTCTTTCCTGGGGACTATGCACACACACTCATTCACATTTAGAGTAGCTGCTCCACCTACCTGCATTTTTGGAGGCATAGGTGAGAAAAATGCAGAGCCAAAAGAAAACCCATGCAGTTATGGGGAGAAATGCAAAACCCAGCACATAGAGGAACACGAAGTCAGGATCAGATAGGGGCCTCTGAAGCTTTGCAGCTTCCATGCCATCAAATGTAGGAACAAAAAAAATTGATGTGCTATTGTTTGTTGTCATGAAAATGTAAAGTTTTTCATATTTTTGTTTCTGTCTTTATAGCTATTTATATTCAGATGGACGGACCTATCCATTTTACATCATCATTAAGAACATCAATTATGCTACACTATGATTTATGTTTTTTATGTAATTAGGGTCCAAATGACAATGATATTAGGACCAAATAAGCCAAAAAATACAGGTCAGGTTGTCTGACTGCTTTTAAATTCTATTATTCTAATCCCACATTGCCAATGATCTTATAATATACAGTAATTTAATAGAGCACGTAAAATATAGTTTTTCTGAGGGAAATTCATTCACATTCATTTGCAACTCTTCTGGTGTGCCACTGAGACCTAGAGTTTTCCTCTGAGCAAATAGTTTATGTTACAGCATTACTTTTCATACCACTGTATACTGTATGCGTTAACTACATTTCTGAAGCCCCACTGTCCTTGTAAAGCATCTTCTCAGTCTTCAGATTGATGAGATTACGAGTGCTGTATTACCATCTTAGAAGTGTGCTGTGAGGTTTGCAAGCACTCATACAGTACATTCCTTTTTTTTGGCAGTATACAGTCATTACTTGTTTATTTGCTACACCTATGATACAAGCCAGGCCACATGGCTGCTAATCCCAGCATGCATGAAAAGTAATATAAAAAGTTTTGCATTTACAAAGTCTGGAGATATGTCATCTACATAAGGTTGTTCTGTTTAACAGTGGTGGCTAATGGGTAAATTTACAATACTTTTTAACATTCAGTAGACAATAGGGCAGTGCCTAATTTGGTTTTTGTACCCAGTAAAGATTTTTCTGGCATTCGGCATATGTGATCCATGTTATGAATGAAAAAATAATCAGCTGATCATTGCTCAAATTAAGCATGACCATGATAAGAAACAGAATTTTTTTTTTTATTAAGAAATATTGGCTTCTAGTCAGGACTCAGTTTGTTTGCTGCCTCTGGTTTAAACAGGACTCAAAGTTTATCATGATGCAATGTTTGCACATGCTCATGACATTGCAGTTTTAAAAAATATAGGTTAAAAGCAATAGTTTCATTTAGCAGTATCTATTAAAATATTGCTAAACATTCCAGGCTTATTTAAGCAGTTATATCCAAAGTCCCCAAAGATAAACAGCAATGTTTCATTTAACCCTAAATAACAGTTCAGAGTGAACATTTTTTTGCATATAAAGAAGAGGCATACAGTGTAGTTTCAATACTCTTTAAATGTGCCTTTTGACATTTAGTCTTCAGGTCTACAGTTACAGTAGATAAAGTCAAAGGGCAAAATAATTGGCATAGGGGTATAAATAGATATTCAGGCCTGCTTTTGGAGTTAAAGGCCAGGAGTGAATAGGCTGTAGGACTGTGTGTCTGGAATGTGTGTTACCCAAGCTACTTGTAGATGGCCTGTGAATACTAATGTTGTGCAGAAAGAATAACCAATGAAGTATATGAAATGTAAAAAGAATGGTGAAGCAAAATTGTGTTTTACATTACTTTTATTTTATTCAAATTACTGATTTTATTTTCTGCCATTGCTATTATCAGTTGTATTTTTCTTATTTGTGTACTGTATTCCTTTTTGTAATGCACATTGAGCTGCATTTAATGCTACATTTGCAAGTTGGCACATAAATTAAGGTTATTATTATATTATGTACTGTATGTGTACTATTATTATAAACAGTATATGTCTTTAGGAACAAAAAGAATTCTTCTTCTTATAATAATAATAATAATAATAATAATATTTATTGTTCCTAAAAACATATACAGTATATAATATATATTCACTATCTACTTTATTAGAAACACCTTCCTTATGCCAATGCATAAAATCATGCAGATACATGTGGACAGTGGTTTTATACATTATATTTTTTATAAGCTGTTTCCCACTGAATATACTATTAAATAGCATTATTTCACATTTACCTTAAAAATCTCTGGACCATTGTCTTTCATTATAATGAAGTAAAATAAATAGTCAATTAATTTATTAGGGTGTAATCCTACTGTATCAGCACTGCAGGTTACCACTTTACAACGTACTCTCAGTAAACTTAATGCAACTGCCTCTACCTTATTTGCATTCCTGTCCAGCATTCACTTACACACAACAAACAGAAGGTACAACGTGCATATAGTGGTGGCCAAAAGTATTGAGACAATAGTGAAGCTCAGTGATTTAATGACATTTTCAAATGTTTACAATCCAGATAATTAGAATAATTTGTTATTTTATGCAGTGAAATTGCTGTATAACAATAAGTAGTTAGTATGGATCCCTTTATTCTTCAAAAATTGCTTGGGCAAAATCTGGCTGGGCATATTGTTAAAAAGACATATAGCACAACTCTTTAGCCAGATAGGCTAGAACTAATTAATTCCATGCACAGGGAGAACTATAATACATGACATGTGTTGTCACACTGTAAAGTGGCCATCACTGCACACTACACCAGCTGAAAGACATTTGAATGAAAAGAGATACAAATCTGAATTACTGGGAAAATTATATGAAATGCTCTTTGATCTTTATAAAACGTTAAATTAATTCTGTTTAATTGTATCCTTTATATAAGATACTGCATAAAAACAAAGTAAATGTAGGTTACTGCTAAATAAACTATTCTCCTATTTATTAATTTAATGAATAAAATAAGGTTAGAACTAAGAGTGTTAGGGTGCTATAATGATTTCTTTTTGCCTTTTTTCACATCTTTTCAGATCATTCCCATTGAAATCCAGCACCTAGGAGGAATGTGACAGCACCATCTTATGGAATAAGGAAGTACAGCAGCACACTGTTTTCCATCACTGCGTAAAAACAAAATAGACTCAATTTGCTTGCAGTTGTTACTGTACTGTTATCAAATTTAAACATACTGTAAACATATACTGCACAGGAATATTGGTTTGGGACGTTCTTCAGGGTGTACATGTGAGAATATTCACATCTACAGGAGAAAAGTCACAAAGTCACAAAGTCAAAGATACTGAGGTAGTACGATAAGTTTGCTCCTGTAGAATATATCTTTTACCTGGAATGGAAGGACCTTTAATTAGCTATAAGTGTAAAGCTTTAAAACTTTATATAGTAGGAAAATATCATCAGGATAAGCACATGTAAAAACAAGAATAGAGAAATAAACTCACTCACTCATCGTCTATACCACTTTATCCTGTATACAAGATCGCAGAGGGCCTGGAGCCTATCCATGAGGAGGAGTACACTACAGGTTAATTAGCCTAATCTGCCTGTTTTTGGACTGTGGGAGGAAACCGGAGTATCTGGAGGAAACCCACCACGCACGGGGAGAACATGCAAACTCCATGGATACAGATCCCTAGGCAGGAAACAAACCCAAACCCTGGAGGTGCAAGGCGACAGTGCTAACCACTACGCCACTGTGCCACAGAGAAATAACCTGATTAATTCATTTTAGGCTGACTATGAGTATTGTGTCCATAAAACAAATAATAAGAATTTGAAATGAAATAAAATACTGCTGTTGGCTGAGCCCACAACAACCTGTATGTACTTGTATGTATTTTCTGATATGAGATGTTTGTTTTGACAAAATAGCCTGATAATATCTGTCCTTTAATACGTAACAAACTTTGTTTAAATTGATAAAGTAATAAAAATGTCCAAATATGGCCCTGCACTGTTAATAACGTAACACAATTATCACAGTGGCTTAGTGGTTAGCACTGACACCTTACACCTCTACAGTGTGCATGGAGTTTACATGTTCTCCCCGTGCTTGGTGGGTTTCCTCCCACAGTCCAAAAACATGTAGATTAGGCTAATTGGCGTTCCCAAATTGCCTGTAATGTGTGTATGCGTGTTGTGTGAATGTTGACCGGAAGTTCTACCACAGTTGTGAAAATGAGAATAAATACCACTGGCCTCCACAGTCCCCAGTTGGACTACAGAGGTTTCTAGAGGGATGGGTGGATGGAACCACCATAAATAAAAAGAATTATTTGCATCCACTGGATGGCGCCGTTACAACTGAATTCACATATTAGTAGACCCCTGTTGTTTAACTATACTAGAGTCCTAGGATATAATTCAATTGTTTCAAAAATCATAATTAAAAGGGTTTTATGAGGAGCAAACTGAGAAGAGTTCCAGACATAAATACATAATACATCACAGATATAACATTACATAAATGTCTGTCTAATTTATGGAGTATTGTTCTTTTAATGGCTCTTGTTAAAAAGTCCAACAGAAATGGTACAGCAAATAAACTGTAAATCACAAAAAAGTAATCAAAAACTCAGGAATAACAGCCTCATTCTGACCCATCTGAGAGTCATTTTAGAAAATAAATAGTCCTGAGGTACTCTACAGCGTTTTTAATGTTCGGAATGCTTTAACACATCTTTTAGAGAGAGCTAAAAACATGTGCTGGTGAATGACAGTTTTTTAACAAAGGCAATTTCCTCTCAGTATTTATGTTGAGCTGTGAAATGTGTAAAGTATCAAACCATAACACTTGGGTGGTTTGTCCACCCGAATCAAAATGAAGAAAAGTGCCTGGGGCGTGTGTCCACTTGAAAAGGCCCTGATGTAATGTCTCGAAGAGATGGGTCACTCTGCTGAGCTAATACACTGCCCTGTCACCAAGGCAGAATGCCTTTAATTTACAGGCTTACACACTCATGCCATAAAAACACAGCACCCACCCGTGCTAACTCTCCAATTCAGTCTCCCAATTATGAGGCCTTAGGCTGAAGCAATATGGCTGGATGGAAGCAAGGTACTAGAACTCTCTGTAGTAATCTCAAAGCCCTCGTTCTTCATTCCAGTGCATCTAGCTTTTCCCAGGTCCTTTTCCTTTGACAAGTTTGGCCATTATTTTTTGGCGGTAAAGCAAACTAGCTGAGGTTAAAGTCAAAAACAGTGCAAACAAAAGGAAGGGGATCAATACAAAACCTCAACACATATCGACAGGAACTGTGTTTACGTCCAAGAAGTTTAAAAATATAGCAGTATAACTCATAGAATATTATATTGAGATCAATATTCATAATGGTGCAACTGTGAGCTATTATCTACTTAAAGATTAATATAATTCAAAATTATAATGAAAAAAATAACTGCATCATTTAATGCATGGTCCTAATCAGAAGAATGTATACTGACTGATGTGTATGCACCCATTGTTTTTCCTTTTTTTCAAATTCATTCATCTTCTATACCACTTACCCTGTTATAGGGTCACGGGGGCCTGGAGCCTATACCAGGAGACATTGGGCACAAGGCAGGATACACTCACACACTATGGGAAATTTGAGAATGCGAATTTGCCTAACCTGCACATCTTTGGACTGTGAGAGGAAACCCACCAAGCATGGGGAGAAAACATGCAAACTCCACACACACAGACCCGAGGCAAGAATAGAACCCTTGACCCTGGAGGTGCAAGGCAACAATGAACAATTAATGAATATTTATAGCATATTGTAGGACATGAAAACTAATAACTTGTAATTTTATATTATTTTATTTATTTAATTATTACTTATAAACATAACACATTTAGGCATTTTTGCTTGTAACCATAAAGAAACATTGAAAAAAATTTCTTTATCATGTGTATGCAGACATTTGCACTTTGTACTGTATATTTTTAGAGAAACCAACATTTACTGAGGTATCTTGGATCTTTCTGACTTAATAAATATAAAATGCCTCAAAGACACTGTATCTGCTTGATCATAACACTGATGTATTACTGCCTTAATCAAAAAGTGATGGACAATAAATATCAGGCCAATTATTTCTTCCCTGCTAGTGTGCAGCAGTGTATTCAGTTTGTACCTTGTGTGAATGATATATATATATATATATATATATATATATATATATATATATATATATATAAAGAAGTTTGCTTTAGTATGGAGAAAAACTAAAAAATGAGAAGACAGGAATTAGCCACGAATGAAGGCTAAATTATGTGTCGAATGAAGGCTAAAATAACTTAAGGCTAAGTTTAAAGTAGGCGTACAGTCTTCACTAGGGTTGCCAGATCTCAGTAAAACTCGTCGCATAAAAAAAGAAAGAAAACACTATACGTCTTTCATTTCTTCCTCAATGTTTAACACGAATACATCGTAAATACACTCCACCGTAAAACAAGAGCGTTTTTACATAGGAATTATAATTCACGGCTCTGGCAACTTGCATCAACAGCCGAAGTTGCCAGTCACTGGTGCGCAGTTAAACTTTATCCGGGGTTAAACAACTCCGCAAAACGTTCCTCCAACAATCATAACTATTTACTTGTTGTTGTTTATATAAACCATACAGATATGAGAGTAAATTGTTTTAATAAATTTATTATAATTCGTCGTGTATGTACAACGCATACAGACAGTAACACAGTATTTAAAAGTTTTATTGATTTAATGGTTCCGCTTCAGTTTCCCCGGGGATGTATATCACCGCTGCGCGCCGCCAAAATACAAACCGTTGTTTAGCTTTGTGGAAGCTCGAGCATAGTGTTAATTTGATTTACAGCCCAAAAAAACAAAATAAAACCACAATGCCGTAAGTCATATTTGCTGACCATGCAAAGTTAGTAGCCTATGTATGTTTTTGCCTGTTTTCGTAAGTTAGACATGCAGTTAGATAACTGTTGAGGATAAGTTTGTTAGTTACATGAAGGATTTCTTTAGGTACAGTAGCTGTAAAACACTATAGATTACATCAAGCTGTTTTCCTTTCCCAGTTGTCTCATTCTGTCTTTATTCTGAAATCAGTAAGGTTAGTCCTGTTGAATATGGTGAAAACACACAAAAAATCATCACTATACTTTCTTTCACAGTGTCAAAAGAAGCCTTCAAGTAGAAGACAAGAAAAGTGTGAGCTCACAGCTTGACTTGGTTAACCGACATCTCTGTTTATCATTTAAAATTCAGCTGATTAAATATGCCATATTATTTTTGACTGAAATTCGGTGTGTTAGTTACTTCTATTCCTCCTTTCAGCAAAACAGGGCCACCAATCACCAGATATGATTGTAGTCTTGATCATTTTCTACATCGTAGTTAGACATTAAGGTAGACATTCATTCAATCATTCATTCATCTTTTATACCAATTATCCTGTACAGGGTCACGAGGGGCCCTGGCGAGATATACCCTGGATAGGGTGCCAGTTCATCACAGGACACCCGCACACACATTTTAATGTTAGTTGGTTTAATGTTATGGCTGTTGAGTACTGTATATGTCTCAGGCGCAGCTAAGAGCAGTACAATTACTCACATATTTATTCCACACACTATCCCTTTTGGACCACCTTTGTAAATGTACAGTTTGAGACTATAGCATAATAATTATAGTATATTCACCATTTAAGCTCAGGCTGGCTTTAATTTCATTTCTACATATGTGGTGGTACAAAATGTTGTTTCATTTGGACTGACAATGAAGTGGCACAGTACACAAGCCTACATAGAGTGAAAAAAGTCTGGGACAAATGCGGAATATAAAATAATTAGACATAAAAACAACAGAGCAGTATTGGACGGATTATATGGGTGACTTATTAACTCAGTAGAAAAGCTCACATACTAAACATTAACTGGTGATTGGTGGTCCCTTTCTTCTGAATATTGGAGTGCAAATTGATAGGTCCAAACTGTGCACAGAAACAAATGAATTAGAATCAGTAATTCTTTATAGTAAGTTCACCTGATTGAATTACATTTATTTAAATTAATTGTTCCAATTTTTACTCTAGACTCCAGTCAAGAGGCACACTAAAGACAGGAACTATTCCCCTTTGACTGGAACAATGCCCATGACCCCAACAGCCAAAGCCAAAGGTCCTGGAGTTCATGATCACTGTTTATACATGCTCTATTTTGATAAGTGTAATTCTCTTCACATTATAGTGTGTTAATATTTTTGCTAAATATTTGTGCATATGTGTCACCCTTAAGTGATTTAGATCATCAAACAAATGTAAATATTACACAAAGATAACCAGAATAAATACATAATGCAGTTTTTAAATGATGATTTTGTTTATTAAGGGGGAAAAACTGTCCAAACCTGCTTGTCCCTATGTGGGAAAAGTAATTGCCCCTTAAACCTAATAAGTGGCTTCTGCCACTGCAATCAAGCGTTTGTCATAACTGGCAATGAATCTTTCACATCGCTGTGGAGAATTTTGGCCAACTCTGTGGCTAATTCTCTCTGCAGAATTTTTTAATTTAGCCACATAGAAATGGCCTTAAAACTCTCAATAGACTTAAAGTCCAAACTTTGACTAGAACCAAAACATAAAATTTGTTTTTTTATTGAGCCATCCAGAGGTGGACTTGGTAGTGTTTCGGATCACTGTCCAGCTGCATTACCCAAGTGCGCTTGAGCTTGAGGTCATGAACTGATGGCCAGAAATTCTCCTTCAGGATTTTCTTGTTGAACAATGGTTCCATTAATTATGGCAAGTTCTCCAGGTCCCAGGCCATCACGCTACCACCACCATGTTTGACTGTTGGTATGATGTTCTTTTTAGCATGAAACGCTGTGTTCCTTTTGCAGCCAGATGTAACGGGGTGCACACCTTCTAAAAAGTTTTGTCACATCAGTCTACATACACTATTTTTTTACTTAGGGCCAGGCAGGTTTGGATAGCTTTTTTGCCTAATGAAATGAAATCACCATTTAACTACATTTTGTATTTACTCGGGTTATCTTTGTGTAACGTAAAAATTTGTTTGATGATCTGAATCATATAAATGTGATGAATATGCAAAAAAAAAAACTCACTGTACAGGAGTTTCATCAAACTAAGATTCTAAAGAATTCTACATTATTCTCACAGTAGAGGTGATTACAGAAGTACCTTTAGAGATCGGAGAGAACATTTTATTTTAACAATAACTCTGGCAGTAAAATGTTTTCTGTTTCTGCTCTCCCTTTATTTGGATAAAAGTGCTGTAAGTAAATCTGAAAGATTTTTAAAAACACATTTCATTCTTTTTGCAACTCAAAGAGACTGTCATTAGATAAGAAATAAAACACTTGACAGTGTCGTGTTATAGGAAAATAACAGCTGATGGAGTGGTGTGATGCATCCTGACAATAAGTGGAGATGCTTTTATCACCCCAGAGTTTTTATGCGTTTGAAGTTCCACCATAAAAAAAGCCAGTTAGTTCCTGTTGTCACTTATGTCATAGCTGGTATAGACAGCCGTTCTCTTATCAGCTTCACTCCACCCCCACCCCCCCCCCCCCCTCTCTTAAGATTAGTAAGACAAGATTTAGTTATAGAGATTTACCCTGTGCTGGTTCCAAAGCACTAATGCTGGAAACTTCTTCAGTAAACATTAAATAAATATTTTCTCTCAGAAAACTCTTTTGTGGAGCACTTACCTGTGTAAAATATTATGAAAAATGCTGAACAAGATTGAACAAGCGCATTAATACTGTAGAATTCATTCACCCAAACACCTTCTGACCTTCTGATAAGACATGTTTACTCAGGTATTATAAAATGTCTCATTAGCTTTAAGATTGTAGTGCTCTGAAATCCTGATATTAGTCTGAACCTCTTCTTCACTGTCACTAACAGCGCTGCCCAGTGAGATGTGATAGATTACTGACATTTAGTGCTTCATCAGCAGGTAATTACAAAACCAGTGGGACTGCTGTCGATGCCCGGGAAGCACAAGAGCCACAGACAGAAACACAGAGGTCAGTCTATATACAGTTTACAATGCAAGGTTTACTTTAGCACAATTTTATCTGTTTAACTATACATTTGTTGCAAAAGGCGTTTTGGTTGTAAAATGGCTGATTAAGAACTGATAAAAGATGCAGTGTTTAAAATATTGTAATTTCAGCTGCACATTTTTAGTAGTCAAAACTGACAGTTGCGTATGATCTACTGTACAAAAGTCTAGATCTAGACCTAATTTCTTCATATTTAAATTACCTTATAAATTAAATTATGCTGATTAAATTAAAGAAAAGAGAACAAATGTTTTACTGTGACAGGCTGAAAATTCTTAAAGATATTATAAAAAAAAAAAAAAGTCTATGTTGTCTATGTTTATGTAACAACCTCAGCAGCAGCCTCATTTCTCCTCTCGTCTGTTCCAACCACTCAGCATTCAGCATTACCAATATACTAATCACTGTTTAGAAGCAAAATATGAAGAAATTATTTTGCACACTACTGTAAATTAAACTGTAAGTATATTAAGCGTTATGAATAGATCTTTATGTAGTAGGTTTATCAGTTCTATATTCTTAGAAGTATAGTATGTGTAATGGTTTTTATGCCAATGCACGTTAATCATCTAATTAGTTACTGTACATACATGTGACAAATCAAAGGAAAAAAAAGCATCTTTAGTACTTGTTAAGGTGCTAGGTTCCCACAGGCTTCCGGACCACCGTGGCAAAGATTCTGCAAGTCTCTGGAATTGAGTGCCATTCTTCCGAAAGATAGTCCCTCAGAAAATCTTACCTCATGGTGAAGATAATGATGGTAGAGGTGTTGGTCTAATAAAATCTAAGATATGTCCCATAGGTGTTTGATTGGATTGAAATATGGTAACTCGGAAGGCACTTGTGTATGATTTGGTATTCACTGAGCCGTCATGCCCTGTAGATGAAGTGGTGGGGTATTCCAGGAAAAGACCACACCTTTCAGGATAAAAAAGTTTTAATCATACAGAGGGGCCCAAAAATGTATATGGACTTCAACAGATGTTATCTATGCCCTTTTATAAAACTCTATTTGAATTATGTTTCCTCTAAAGGTGTTGGTATTTGCACCATCATTGATGCAAACATGTGACCATCAGAAGAGAGGCATATCTTTTTCATGTTGAAGTGGGTATACATATTTTGCGTCCCTCATATAATAAAGGTGATGAATAAGAAAAACTTTTTGATTTGTAGAGACACTTCCATTAGAGCGGACAAAGCCCAACCATGCCAGCAAAATGGCCCTAAAGCAGAGGTTTTCTCTTAATTTGCTACCTGTCTGTAAATATGTAAATGGTTTGGTGATTTAGTTGTTTTGTGGAATTTGAGTTTCTCTGTGTGCACCAGCCTTATAAGTGAATTTTCTGTAGTTTCTGCTAGTGGCATTGCCAGACCATTAAAATGAAAGGATATCTCTCATCATTAAAGGATATTTCCTTTGTCCTACTCAGCTTCATGGTCATTATGACTGATCAGGATTTAATGACAGGACATGGAGGGAGCTTCATCACCAGCCAAAAATCCCTCTGTGATTTACACAGCACTAAAAATAGTTGGTTAAGGAGTGTTTAAGAAAGACCTATTTCCCCCTGAACGCATACTAACACAGAGCCCCCTCTCAATCCATCAAGACAAGCATTAGTTTTGAATTTTATAGTGAAGTCATTTAAGAGGAAGCTAGTTAAATATATATAAAAACATCAATAAGGAGAACGAGCTTATCATTAATTTAGGAATGTGTTCATTTGGATAGAGCTATTCCAGTGCCAATTTGTGACCATGACTGGATTTAGACCGCAGGAAAAGGGTATCATAGTGTTACTACACCAAGACTCTTTATTAGCAGACATTTTCAAAAGGCATGAGGAATTATTTAATACATTTGCAGACATTGTGATTAAAACTGTACACATGTTCATTCCTTTGTTAGAATGGATTTTCTCAGGTCTAAATTGGAAGGCTCTTTAGAGGCCTTGATGAAGACCAGGCAAGAGCTTGTGTCATTACTGGTATGTATGGTACTTTTAGACACCCTTCTACACCTTTGGAGAAAAAAAATAATGTTCAAACCTATCTAATATGTAACGTTTATGTCGTTGCGTATTGAAGCCTGTAGAGGGCAACAGTGAGCTGAGGAGTCTCTTGCTGATGGGTTCTGCTGACTTGCATACTGAACTGAAGAGACACAAAGAGCTGAGTGAGTTCTCATCATGCTGTGTGTCTGAATTTATTATAAATTCATTATAAATATTAATTAAATGTTCATCTGTACTATTTCATGTGAAGGCTCAGAAAATGGCTTAAGCATGCTTACTTACGTAGATCTTTGTTCTGTGTACATCATGCTTTTTTTTTTTTAGGTTCTAAAGTAAATGGTCCTGCTAATGCAACACAAATGCATGAGAAGTGGCTCCAAGGTAAGTGGTCTGAAACTGAATTATATACATACCACTACAGCTCAAAAGGTTGGAATCACTTGCAAATTTCTTTGTTTTTGTTTAGTGGTTTATTTTCTACATTCTACAACAAAACTATGAAATAACACATATTGAATTAGACAATTATGTAACAACATTTGCAAAACCCATCAAGCACCATGATGAAACTGTCTCTCATGAAGACCTTCCCAGGAAGGCAAGACCAAAACTCATTTAGAGTTACCAGCCTCAAAAATCATCAATTAACAGCACCTCAGATTAGATCCGTTAGATCCGTTTACAGAGCATAAGTAGCAGACACTTCTCAACGTTAATGCATTTTTTTTCCTTTCTGCATGGACAGAATCTTAAAGATGCAACACTAATTTAAATATATAGTGACTAGTGACATTAAGTGATACTTGACCACAGTGTTATGGTTGTGACCTTTTGCCATACAAACCTCTGGTACTGTATACTGTGTAAAAGCACCACCATGCTGCCTACAAACTCCTTGCATCCTACTGCACATTACTGCTAATTGCTATTTGCACTACTTATTATAATATATGTAATGCACAACTCTCACTCACTTTATGTACACTTTATGAACATCGGTTACATACTCAGGACCCCCTTCTCGTTTTTATGTAATCTGTACAGTGTGTAGTGCTTTATCTATAAAAAGTGTACAGTGTTTTATGTTGGTCTGTACTTTGAGAGCCACAAACAGCTGGACTTGTATTCCTTGTGTGCATGTCAATATACAAAAGTGCATCAGTAATAAAAAAAAAAAAAAACATTACAATTGCATTTATTTACAGCCCATGGTTGATTTCAAGCTCTAAAACCCCTAGCCTCACTCATTCACTTTTTGAGGTTTGAGAATGGTTTGTCATTTTCCATGATGCTGCAGACCCATGCACTACCACTACCACACTACTAGACATACCTTCTAAACCTTCGAATTCCATGGTCTTCCCTGATTGCTTTTCATTCTACAGTCTAAAACAATGCTGACGGCATCCAAAATATTCATTAATCTCAAATAAACAGTTGATATTGAGATGTATCTGCTACCTACGTTCTGTAAAGCCTGTATAAGGGCTTTAATCTGATGTTTTGTTAATTGGTGATTTTTGAGGCTGGTAAACTCTAAACGAACTTCTTCTTTATAGCAGAGGTAAGTTTTGGTATTGCTTTCTTGGAATAATCCTCAGAAATTCCTTACAGGTTTTGCAAATACAATACTGTTGTTTCAAGAACTATTCTACAACAGCTGACCTTCATGTCTTAAAATAACAACTGATTGTTGTTGTTGTTTAATTACAAATGTTATTTCATAGTTATCTCCAGTATTGTTCTAGAATGTATAAAATAAATCAAGAAACAAACATTGAATTAGAAGGTGTGTGAAAACCTTTGACTGGTACTGTAAATATGCACTCCAGTCACAGCCAGAATAAATGACTCCCACATCTTGAGAAAAAAGCATTTAGTTTTCATAATGCAAACAACCATTCAGTCTTCTTCATGAGACAGAATTAATTGGATTATTTCAAGCACATATACAGCCTTCAGCAAAGCTGCACTTGTGATTCGATCACATAATGGTGACTTGTATCAAGTGAATGGGAGACTTGTAGTGAAGTTCAAAAAGTTTTAAGATAAGGTTGGCTAAACTTGCTTAAATTAGTCACACTGGAGGATGGGCTCGACGCCGCAGGAATGTCACATTTTTTTTTATCACATGATGGAGCATGAAATATATCAGTGCACATGGCTCAAAGAAACAAGCCTATGTTGCTGTAAGACATACCTTTAGTAAATGTTATTGTTCAAGGCTTAACTATGAATGTGTTAGTGAATGAAATCAGGGCAGATAATCCCATCACTTCAGTATATGGAAAACATTGGAGTTAGATAGTTTGCATTGGCATGTGTTTGAAACAAAACTCACTAATTGTAGTTATACAGCTTACACTCACTTTTATACATATCTGCTTGCTTTGTGACAGGCCTGATTAAATATAATACATTTTTAGTGTCTTGTAGGGTGTGAATGCTTAGTCTAGATTATTTTTTTACACACTTTTGATTTTCTTATGTCTAAGAAGAAACTTAATATTCTTAAACTAATATGTATAAACAGGCAAGAATAAATATCTGTCACTGTCTATTTAGCTCATATTCTGTAATCATTATTCTTTTAAATTACAGCATGAATACATAAAGGACAGATCATAAACTGGTAAAAGTCATTGAGGTGAATGAGTAAAAAGCAGAAAGTGAAATGTCCAGTAGACATTTAACCTATTAGTCATGGTCAGTCACAGTGCCCTTTTTAAGCACCCAGAAATGCAGCTAAAGGCAACCTTTGTTTGTAAAGTTGGTCATTCAGATCACTTAGAGCAGTGATTATTAAAGAAAGATGAATGAAACAGTCTGTAATTTTTATTTTATTTTGTCACATTGGTCAAAATTATATACTGTTATCAATTTTACAAGTATTATTGAGTTCTTGTAGTTTTAAGTTAGCCTGGTTCAGTCAGTCATTGATATTTTATAGGTTTAATCCAATCTGGAACATTTCAAAGACAAATGTCCTCTGTGAAAAGTTAATGGGGGAAAAAAAGCAAATAAGAAAAACCAAATTGCATAGATTGAAATAATTTCCACTAGTGCTCTTAGGACAGACTAATTTTATGAGCATAATACAAATATTCAAATATTAGTCTCATTATTTAACAGATAAATACATTTTTGACATAAAACAAAGGGTTGGACATCCATGACTTAGAGGGACTTTAAAAGTTTCATTATTTAGGGTAAGTGTTTCTTTTCTTACTCTAAAGTAGGACTTTAATAATAGTGTAATTATTAATCATTAATTTGTCTTCAGTAATCCCAGTCAGGGTCATGGCAGATTCAGGGAGAATCCCAGGAACACATGAGGTGGGAATACCCCATGCTAGTTCACTACTGGGCACCATGCACATTCACACCCTCATTCAACGACTTCACACTCTCATTCACACCTTCATTCACACCTAGCGGAACTTTAAAGCAGCCCAACCATCTATGGCATGTTTTTAAGAAGTGATCACAGAGGAAACACATGAAGACAGAGGGAGAATGTGATGGGGATTTCTTCCAGTTAATGGAGTATTAATGGTGTATGGTATTGAAGTGGCTTGAAATCACGCACTCTTTGATGTAGTTGGCATTACAATTCATGCATACATTAGAGATGATAGAGCTTGTTATAAACCTCACACATAAAGACAGTGACACCAAAAATGACATGATGGAGATCACACCAGTCTGAGTAGTGGCCACACTGCGTGCCAGGCAGTGTATTAATGCCAAGACAGCTGAGAAAATTCACATAGATATTTGAACTTTCATAGAAAAACTTTTAAGAGTCCATGCCCTTAACAGCGTGTGCATCACACCCTAAATTTTCTCACTGGCTTCTGTAAATTATCTACGATGATAGTACATCATTCAGAGTTTGAAATCTTTAGATCTAAAGTCACTTTCATTGAACAGCTGAACTGTACATTTCTTGACGTTTTTCAAGCATTACAAAGTTACCACCAGTCTCACAAAGCATGTGCTGATGAGCACAAAATGGAAAAAAGAGAGCACAATAATTCTGAATCAAGTTTGCTGCTCTCAGTGCAGGTATTGATTATTTGTGTGTTGCGAGAGATTTGGAAAATTCAATTAAATGAGTTGAGCAAAGGATTCATAAATCGGCCTTTGCCTCCACCCTAAGCACGCCCTTCCAGACACGTTGTTATGTGCTAAATCAATGTTGCGCTTCACAATATATTTTCTTTGGAGCATGAAAATAAATAACATTTAAACAGTTCTGCTTACCGCCGAAACAAGTTTTATCTTCCCCAAAGCCCTCCGTCATTGGGAAGCGGCCGCCTGCTCACCTCACGAGGGGTAGTAACATATTTTTATGGCAAATGTTCCATAAGAAAATCCTATATAATGTGAATTTTGTGGAGGAAAAATGAGGAGGAAGGGGACGGATCAGCAGTATAAAAATTGATCAGGCTGTAGATGGGGTCGAGTCAGGGGAGATTTGTAAGACAGCCTTAATAGACTGTATTAAAGAAAGATTCCTTAAAAATGTAATAAAACAAATAGGTTTTCAGCAGTTGGCTGGGAAAGGGTCACAGACTCTACACTCATCACATCAATCAGGGGCTGTTGATGGATAAATGGAGCCTGATAGTGGTGAATTTTATGCTTTTTTTATGCTTTTTCTTTGGAAAACACAGACCCAATTAAAGCTGCGCTGTATATTAGAAGACCTTTGCGGGGGACAGAAGACGAGCTGTTTTTCAGTACTCTAAAACTTTGATGCTTAATAAGCATTTATGGACAGGTTCATCTGCTTGATTTAATACATTAGTGTCATTTGAGTAGCTTTATTTGAGGCACTTTAGGTATGTTACTTAAATATAGATTGCAGACATTTTGCAGCCAGTGCTAGAGCTATTTATTTTTATTTCTCCATTTCTTTTTTTTGTTTGTTTTTTTTTTGTTTTTTTTGCATGCTGGGATTTTAATCCTGTCCATACATTATTTTTTAATCAAAGATGATACATGTTTTATAATCCATTCCACAGGTTCAACACAGACTGGCAGTTCCTATGAGTTTCTGAAGAACATCTTAAGGCAAGTCTTTTTCCCATTAATATCAACTTGTAAATGGAATAGCACTGAGTGTCTTTTGAGATCTTATTGTCGGTGAGTTTGATGTGCACCGAGCAGCCTGTCAGCCCGGAGGCAGAAACGTCTGGGAGGTTGTCAATCAATCCTAATGTGTTTATGTCAAAAGCAGACTGTGCAGAATATACTTTCTCTGTTACACACAACCTGTTCTCCACAAGGGCTCTCTTTCTTATTTTTTACCTGTTCGCTGACAAAATGTTGATCCTACAGTGTACACTGGGCTATGCAGCTGCAAAAATATGTTTTTACCTCTGGCCTGTGTTGTCCCATTAGAGCTGGAACAGAATATACACTCATTCAGCAACACTATTCTGACCCTTACCATGTGGGGAGAAGGGGTGGGACAAAATCTATGTTTGGTTTCATAGATCATTTTAAAAGCAATTACCTTCAATGTGAATAGATAACATGAATTAGTGAGCATGTGTCTATGCAAAAAAATTGTACACTGCCTGGGCAAAAAAAAAAGAAGCATATTTTCTATGATATACTTATATTTTGTTCGCAATGCATGCAATGTCGTGGCCAATTCATTTGTGAAAATGATTCCTCATGCTCCCAGAACCATGCTTTGACAATCTGTTAAAATCCTGGAATATGGCCATGCCATCTGGGAAGTGAAAAAGCCTTGATGTGATGGTCATTCAGTACATCCATGTCGTCGGCTGAATTAATTTTATTGCCACATAACATTGCTGAGCCTAGACCTGACCAACTGAAGCAACCCCAGATCATAACACCGCCTCCAGAGGCTTGTACGATCATAGGTATACCTCAACTATGAGAGACAAAATAAGAAAAAAAAATCCAGAAAAACACATTGTAGGTTTTTAAAAGAATTTATTTGCAAATTATGGTGGAAAATAAGTATTTGGTCAATAACAAAATTTCATCTCAATACTTTG
>JAQMYG010000036.1:9192263-9205507 GCA_030014215.1 Clariallabes teugelsi | reverse complement strand
GTGTGTGTGTGTGTGTGTGTGTGTGTGTGTGTGTGTGTGTGTGTGTGTGTGTGTGTGTGTGTGTGTGTGTGTGGCTACGGGGCTTGTACAAGCTGTAACACTATAGCCCCTCTGTGACCTAATAACATTTACAGTCGTAATGGATTTTTTTTAATGCCAGTCATTAACTCGTATGAAAGAAAGAGGTGGTGAAAGATTGTGAGCACGTTTGTTCCTCTGGTATTTCAGCTTTATGACATTGTGTTCCTATATGTCCCATCCCATCATTTTTGTTTTATGTGGCATATAGGCAATGCATTTTATTCAATGTATATCTTTTCTATTTGTGTGTGTGTGTGTGTGTGTGTGTGTGTGTGTGTGTGTGTGTGTACGTACAGAAGTTTTTCATGTTCACTTGCTTGATTTTGTTGTAATTTTCTTCATGATTTTAAGGCTTGCTTTGTTGATTTATAATACGAGACCCGACAACTTATTTTGTAGAAAAGCATTTATTAATGTATAGAAAAATATTCATTAATAAATGAAGGTAACAAATGGTCCTTACCAGTTGGTCCTTAAAAGGATGTGATACTGTTTTTTACTTACAAAATATTCATTATTTATGCAATGGGGCTTTGTATGTTTTTATAATCATTCTTTTGTAAATTGGCAAAACTTTCCCTCCATTCCAGCTGAGTCACTATTTTAAACAGAGATTTTCTCCAGCTATTTAATAAGAGGAAATTCAATTTCCTAAATTAGATCCAATTTATTCTAATGCATGGAATTCTCCCTTTTCCTTTATCATCATTCTCCATAATATCCTCTTTTGAAATAGACCCTCTGTTTCAGTTTGTCTTCTTTTGGCTCTTTTTGTTGGTCAGGTCGGTCAGTTGAACTAGGTTGAAATACAGCAGCATAATTTGGAACAGATAGAAGGAGAAAAGGGAAACTAGAACTGGAAAAATATCTGGTAGATCAGCTGGAGGATCCACTGTCACACTCAAAAAGCTCAGACCAGCCATGATCACCAATGAGGCTCCAAACTGTTAAAATAGAAAAAATAAATAAATTTGAGAAAATGTTCCTTTGAAGTGAAGTGACACAACAAAATGACTTATTTTACAGAAACTCTCATTAACATGTCTATTAAACATTAACATGTCTATAACATGTCTATCTTGACCTGAGTTAATAGCACATGTACTTATACCACTGTGGTGAACGAAAAAATAAGGAAAAATAAAAGTTACATATTCATCCTTCATGTTGCATTTTAACTACTACTTATTGATTTTTATTAAATATAAAAAAAAATATTAAAACACATTCACTCAAGAACATTGTGGGTTCAGTTGGTAAAACACCATAAGCAGACACACATCTCAAATCAAACATTGATGATGCAACTTATAGCCTGAAATTTGGTGTTATAATATTTGCTTGAATTTAGTAAAACAAATATATAAAGTATTGTAAAAAAAAAAAAAAAAAAAAAGAATAATAAAAAAAAAAAACAGGAAACGGGCAAATACATTTTCACAGAACTCCTTTGTTCACCAGGGTTGCCAATGAACATATTTTAAGGAAATATTTTGTTTCACTAAAATTGTCCTGATTTTTTATTACCCACCAAGACACTTTTTCCAGCCCAAGATGATGATTATGATAATTGGGCCAATTTTATTTTTATTCACTGTGGCGAACGAAAAAACAAAGTAAAAAAAAAAAAGTTAAATATTCATCCTTCATGTTACATTTTAACAATTACTTATTGATTAAAAAAAAAAAAATTAAATATTTATTCAAACACTTTTTTCATCTTTAGTTAAACAAGTTTCATTTAAAACAAGCTTAAAACATCGGCAAAAGTTCCTTGCTTTACATGCTCTATAAATTATAAGAATAATAAAAGCTAATTAACATTATTTGTCTAACTTTTTTTTTTTTATACGAAAAAATTATCGGTGAGTTTTATGTTCCATTGCACTCCTAATATGAACTTATTGTATTCTTGTTTATGAAGTCAAATTAAGCTTCTATAGACTTCACAGATCAATGTTATTTTATTTTAAATGTACAGTGCTGTAAAAAATCCTGATATATAGATATACATATTTTGTATATGTCACAGTTAAATGAATCAGATCATCAAACAAGTTTTAATGTTACTTAGAGAGAACCTGAGTAAATATTAAATGCAGTTTTTAAATCATGATTTATTTTTTTTAACAGAAAAAAGTTGTCTAAACCTGCCTGGCCCTTTGTGAAAAAGGTATCCCCACCTAAATCATGAATGAACTGTGATTAACCACATTTTTTTGAAAAATAAATAAATAAACTTCACTTTCCACACTCAGGCCTGATTACTGCCAGAATCACGCTAAACAATCAAAAAAAATATCAGGAAGGGGGAAAATACATTTTCACAGCACTGTTATTGTATTTTAAAATAGTGGCATGGGCCATGGGATCATTTATTTATCTGGTCATGTGATTTGTAAAAGCATGGGTAATGGCATATTTTAAGTACTGGCAGCTGAGCCATTGTGTGATTAGCGTTCTACTGTAATACTTTGGTGGTGTAATCAGGAAAAAAAAATCATTTGGGACGTTATCTTCCATTTACCAAGTGTAAAACAAGGGGCAAGCAGACCTCTGAGACATAATGGTGTGAAATTAAGCATTTGTTAAAAAAGGAAGCATTTAGTACAAGAGAAATGCATTCACCCTATGGTGAACAGATCGTAGCTTTGAGATGGTGAGTATCCAGAAAGTGCCACAGCTATCGGTGGCTTCGAAAGCAAAATTGTCTGTGTTCGTTGTGATGGACGTATGGCACACTCTCTCCCCTGTCACTCACAGTGACCAACACAAACTGTTCTTGTGTGTCTGCAGATTTATGCATGTGGAAGCAGGGTATTTGTGGCTTTGTTGGCGGGATCGGATACCGTGTTCAAAATTGTGCTTTCGTTTGTCGTCGAGGAAGCATGTGCTAGCTTTCACTCTCCTTGAATAGTAGCTGTCATGTGATAGTAGACAGCCAGCTGGGTGGGAATTGGAAATTGACCAAATGAACAATGGTGTATAAAAATTGAAACAGGACCCGTTATTGTGCCATCTAACATTAGATAAATTCTTTTTGGTCTTACGCCATGTATCTGCTTGCACATTTTGTGTCCCCATGCTACCTTGCAGCATCTCTTTACCTTGTAGCTGCACACGTTTCCCCAAACCACCCAGGGCAATTATTAATCACCTTAAATACATGTTAGAGTATTGGCGTTTTTTTTTCTTTTTATACTTACTGTGAACTTAATTAGTCGGCTGAATGAGCGTTTGGACAGGACGTACTGGGTGAATTTGTGAAACGGGCCCAGTCTGAGCTCCTCCTCTGAGGTTCTTTCTAGAGCTGAGAGAAGATATACACTGAAGAAGAGGAAGGCCATTGAGGTCACCACGTAAGGCAGGAGCAAACCGTCCTTCAGTAAAAGAGGCAGCATGCTACAGGAAGAAATAAAAAGATATATAAGATACAGCATCTGGTCTAAAGAGATAAATTGCATTAAGAGAAAACCCTGCTTGTGTCAGCTAACTAATTTAACCTTGGGATTAGGCCTGTCAAATGAAGCAAAACTAACAAAACCATCATTTTATCAGGCGACATGCCTCAGCGATGGGGTCATGCCACTTAAACAATCCAAGTTTTCATTACACAACATTCCGCAGCAAATTGTAAATTTAAGCATTAAATGTAATGCTTGTGTGTTCGAGACATTAAAATATCGCAACGGACTGTTGTTTCGCTCTAATTGTCTGACAAAAACTCATTCAGGAAAGAAAACTAGATTATCCTAGATAACAAAAAGAAGTATGTATTCAACAAAAAAACATTAGCATTTAAGCAAACTGGCAGTTTGACTAAACAGAATGCTGAGCAGCATTCACACAAAAGGCTCTTAGTTACATGGTATTCAAATCCAAATTTTATTTGTCACATACACAGTATGATATCCAGTGAAATTCGTATACGATGTCTGTGACCTAAAAAGGAAAATTTCTATGTAATGAAATAAATTACACTAAAGAGTACTAAAATTTAAAATAGGATGTTCAACAAAAGTAATATAAGAATAAATTTTTTTTTTTAATTATAAAACATGTAGACTGAAAAAGGTACAATATTACAGCAGTTTATTATGGGCCTTGTTTCAAAGATTACAATTTACCACATTTGTACTCATAATTATACAACACTTTATAAACTTTAATCACTTATAAAGAGCATAACATCAGTGGGCGGTTAACTATGTATCAATGATTGCGTCTCAGTCGTTCTAACGACCGTTAATTAGGTCAGAACGTTCTGTACCGGAAAGAGGGGCGAGCAGCTGAGGGGAGAGCAGCCGCCTGCCAAAACCTACATTCAAAATCATTCACAGAAACACATTCAGCAAGAAAATACTCCTGATAACATTGTCATCTTAAACAACATCTGCCCATAGTAGTTACTTTGAAGTTGTTCCAAATTGTCCTGTTCACTAACGTGAGCTACAAAGCTAACTAGATTCTACCACAAGGCTGAATCCCAAATCCCTTTCTGACCCCTGATCAAGAGCACTACTTGGTGTGTGTGTGGAACAAGTACACCCTACACAGTACACTAGCTTACCGTTTAACGCTATTTGTGACTTAATGCCCAAAACCTTGAAGTTAATGTAGCTGATTTTCTAAAATGGAATAATTGGAAATATAAAGAGAAAGCTATGTGATTTACAGGGCTGTGGTTTATTCTCCTCACCTTTTGACTACAAGGTAGCTACTTTTCACCCCTGTTAATTACACTAACCGTCGTGAGTTCTCCTAGTAACTGAAGGATATGTGTTGGAGGAGCAAAATAACTGGTTCAATAAACAAATCATAATCTGTTGATGATAAATGGTGTTTGTAGAACTTTTAATAAATGTCTGCCCACTACCACTTTACAGCTATGACGATATTCAGTACAACAGCACTCCCTCACGTGTGATACTGCTTAAGTATTACAGCGCTGTTGAATTCTTAAAACTAATTGGTCAAAAGGTGTCACAGCAGCAAATCACACATGCTCTCATTCGAATACCTTATTGTTTCTATAGCAACAACATATGCACGTTCATGTGTACGGTCATCACTACATGTAATATAAGCCTTACAATAATCTGAAGTTTTTGTGAGGAAATGTGTAGCATGTTTTGTAAGGGGTCTGCAGTGTAAGAGGTTTGTAACAGTCAGAAGTAAAGCTGTAACTTTCCACCAAGATGCATAGAAGTCGACTGCAAAAGGTGATATCTCAGCATGTGGAGATTTCTTAAATCCACTCAAATAATCTGCAATGTCTAAATGTCTGATTAGACATTTTTAGGTGTAAATATCTTGTTCTATTAGATGGTTATTTTGCTAGTGTTAAGCATGTTTTCTGAAATAAATTCACACTTAATTCACAAGAATTGTACACTTAAAACTTAAAATGAGTAAAATGTGCCTTTGTTTTAATCTGCTTACCTGAAGGTGGACACCATCAGGAACTTAATGGCCATTAGTGGAAGTTCATTCATCAAAAGGCACACTGGCCTAAAAAATAAAGAAATGAACATTTATGAAGCACAGCAAACTTTTTTTTAGCTAACCTTAGCCACTTAGTAATTATTTTGTCAAATCCATATTTTAATCAGGTAGAGGAGTTAAAATCCTGAGCTGATTACTGTTGGCCTGTGTTTGATCCGTGACTGTATAATGCCGTATATACAGTAGCTCATCATTTACTTAAAGAATTACTCCAGTGTATTTTTACATGTAATCTGCATACACTACTCCACCATGTCTAGCACAGGCACAAACTATTCTATTGTAATAGATGTCTAATGACAGTTCTTGATTTCCTATTATAAAAATAAATATATGACTACACTGTCTATGCCACCTTGATAATTTGCAAACTATGTTATACTGATTTATAATTGAATTAAAGACTAAATAATTTAGTAAAGCCTAATAAATGGAAGGAGTGACCACATTGTAACAGTCAGGAAAGACACAGGAGGTTTCACCTTCAAGATTCTCAACCTGATGGGCTGCATTTTTGGCAGCATTTTTGTCTTAATTATAGAGAGAGTAACAAGGACTCTTTATAGCTTTTATAACACGCATGTTTCGTTCATTATATGTTAAATTATGATCTCAGAAATGCAGCACCATACAACTCTGAGGGATGTTTAAGCCAAATCGGGACTTGAAAATCTACACTAAAATAGGAACTGTAAGCACAATCATTCATCAACACCACTTGCACATTATAGGAACTCTCCTGGGAGTTATTGTCACATTCCCTGTACAGACCTGACCTCACTCCAAGCCATTTCCACACGTTTGGGATGTTAAAGGAGTTCCTGGGAGGCCAGCGTTTCAGATATGAAGTGGGCAGTCTGATCATGGCTTCGGATGTACTAAGAAAACATTCTACTTTGATGGTATCCAAGCACTAGTGAAACGCTGGGATAAGTGTATTAGTGTAGCAGGGGATTATATTGAGAAATAAAAGGTCATTTTTAATCTCATAGCCGTGTTCTGTTTTGATTTTGCACAATCAAAGGTCTTGGTTTGACTTGAACACCCCACAAGTACACAAATTGCCCTTGTATATGCTGAGGTGCATTACATAAAAAAAATACATTGATCTGACGTCAAAGGCTTGTAGATACGACCTCACTGAGCCTTCCTCGCTGATCCAGTAATTACAGCACCCAATCTGTGCACTGTTACACCAATGCATTTGCCCTAAGATCTGATCCCACACACTTACACACACACACAGATCACTGTGGCCTAGAATGTGTGCCTCCTAATCCAGTGACATGCATTAATGATTGATCTGAACAGGTGTGCGATATAACTCAACAGTTAATAAAGCAACAATCTGGCTAATCTATCTTAATAGATCAATGTACATCTGTAACCAAATATATCATACTTTCTATAAATGTCTGGTCATATAAATTTATGATTATTGATTAATAGGAAGGTATACAAATGGCAACAGACATACAGTATGGATCATGTATTTAATAAGTGCACCTATTAAAGTACTTTTGAAGTCTTTAAGCTACTTGGTATAAAGGGTTTATAGATTTCAGGTTATTAAATATCATTACAATATTACAAACATTTACGACAAATCATATGTGCTACAGTCATGTTCATGTTTTTGTCAGTTTGTTTTAGACATGATTTCCTTGTGTAAATCATAATAAAATTCATCTGATCATAGCCGTTCTTAGAATTAGGTATTATCAAATGTTTTGCTTCATAGTTGTGCGTCGTGGACTTTGAATAGACACCAATGTTTCCGATGTTTTATTTAAAAATAAATAAATGAATAAAAGTTGATAATCGGGGCACAGAGGGTAAATGAAGAATGGCTCTAGTTCTTTAGCTAGACCCTGGTCTCATAATCTGCCTCCAGATAAATAGCATTTAGATAAATGCGTGGGTCCGGATAAACCTCAACAGAAGATTTGCTACAGAAGCCAAGCTGGTTCATGGTTAGAAATCCAGAGTACATGATCTTTTAACACTTTTTCATGTATTAAAGGACACTGCTGTATTTTTTGTCTAATAAAACACTTTGCTGGGTCTGTATCCACACCTCCACTTGACCACAAATTCTATAAAGCATACAATAAAATATGCAGAATGGACAAACTTACAAGGCTGGCAGCAGGATGGACTTCTCGTGGACTTGAAAGGAGAAGAGGAAAAAGGCCAGTGAGGAGTTCACCTGAAGTACAACACCATACATAGTTAGATCATACGTTTGTCGGAAAAAACGTCAACAGATAATAACAAGGAATTAAAAGGAGACAGTAATAATACATACCAAAGCCAATTTAAACTGCCATAGGGTGGGTTTGGTCAACAATTTAATTGACGAAGGCAAGGCGAATATGAGAGTCATAGCAAAACTGAAAAAGAGAAAGACAAATTGAACTGGATGTTCTGACTACTGCATGTACCGAGGTTGGGCAGCACTGTGGCATAGAATTGCTGCCTCACAGCTCAAGAGTTTTACACATGCTCCTACTGTAAGTTCTTTGGGTACCTGCCAGCAGGTCAACTGGTGATGCCAAACTGTCCCTACAGTATGTATGACTGAAATTGTGAAGGTGTGTTTATGCAACAGATGCAATAAATATCGTATTGTCCTGAAGAGGACTCCTTGACCAATCAAACATAAAGATATACTTATTTAAATGACCTTCAGGATTCTCTAAAACGTGTGCAGGATGAGCTCACGCAGAACTTTATCAAAATATGGCCACTTGTAATCTGGACCTATAACCCAGCAACAAAAGCACAAATAATCCAAGGCCAAGTAATCCCAGGGATTACCAGTTGTAAAGAAAATGCTGCCTTTGTGCCTAAAATAGATTTACAGATTTAATTACGCCAAAAAACTTGGACTCTATTCACTCAAACGACACCAGAGAATCTGTCTAGAAAATCTCTCAGATAGACTAGTTTTAACCTCGGACAGCTAAACACGTCCCTTTGTTTCTTTAGAAATCTCTACCGAGACCAGCTGCAGATTACTGAGCAGATATCATTGTGTCCGAAAGCTCACGGATATCATTAGTGTTTGATAATCTTCAGCGCACTCAATCGTAATGAGGACTCCAGAAGGTGGACCGAAGGCAGAGAAAGGATGGATGGTTGGTAAACGGATGGAAGAAGGATTACCTGAGGAGCAGCTGAGTATCTCTGGACAGCAGGCTCTTGATCTTCATCAGGACGTTCAAGCTGCACCATGTGTTAGCCACTTTATCCTAAACACACAAACACACACACACACACACACACACACACACACACACACATGCAATCAACAGGACAGTTAAAATAAATATTTTTCCAACAATGGAATGAGGAGCATTTGTTCCTCTGATAATTTATTTCTATGTTAATAAAAGTTTTTTAATAAAAACCATAATGATATTTCTATGATGTGGGTTTCCATTGAATCAGTTATTCCTGGAGTTCTCAAATCTTTTGCAGATACAAAACCTAATTTTGTCAAAACTTTTAAAAATATATTTCGTACTATGCAAAAGTCTTGAGCCAGCCCTCATTCCATTATAACAAATAAAATGTTATTATGTAAATTAAATTCAAGAAATTGATAAACGTTATCAATCAATGGCTGCAAAGTGATCAAAGATAAAATGTAAAAATTAGTTGTTTAGGTAACAATTTCAGCAGCAACCTCATTTCCCCCTCTCGTCCATTCTAACCACGCATCACTCAGCATCACCAGTGTACTAATCGATGTCCTGATCATCTATCATCATCTGCACCTGTTTCTCACTGGGTAATTCCTTAAGTTAGAAGTTAGATGTTTTTTTTAAGCTCAATGAATGATTTGTAGGTCACTGTGTGGCAAAAACAAAAACATTCCTCTGAAAATGGTCAGGTACAGGGACTGGACTGAAAATGAAGCCAAAAGGTCCTTCAGGAAGCCCGGAGAACTATTCCTCATGACTATGTGAAAAATACAAGAAAATCTGAATGGTTGGAAACAAAATATGAAGAAATCTCTGGCAGCTCAAGACTTTTACAGAGTACAGTACATATGTGGGCTATTTGTTGAAGTTGTGCAGCTTTTTATTCCAGAACTTTCCAATGACACATCAGGTCCAAGTTGATGATACTACTACTTTGAGTTTGATTTAAATCCATTCAAGAAATGTGGCCAGTCTGACTAATAATGATTAAAAGCAATGATGGTGTGTGGTTTCCACAATCTCAACTAAATACAACAAAATGAGTATGAAGACCAATGGAGGTTCTCACACCCCTCTTTGACAACCAGCTATTTACCCTAATGACCTTCACTGCTAAAGTGAGTTCAGGAAAAATGTCCCTCAAGTATAGCGACCAGCTGAGACACCACAAACAAATGTCTTAAGCTTATGTCTTAGAAATAAAGTTTATAGCTTCTTATATTTACTAAACCAAATGATACATCATTCCACACATGTATCAAACCACATCAAATGTTTAATTATCTCAAGTAAACCTCAAGTAAAAAACAAATGGACAAAACTACATTTTGGAGTATGAATGTATATTATGGCATAGCGTGAGACCAAACTAAGACTTGGGTAGAGCTATAGGCTTAAGGTTTCAAATTAAGATTGCACAAAGTAAGTCAGATAGTAAGTTATACAGATCATCATTTGATTCATAGACATATTCTCCCATATCTGGATTTTGTACAACTGCTTTTTGACAATGTCATAATGGGTTATCATAAATAATGGAACAACCGGTTGACAAGAATTTGCAGCACCAGGTGTAGCCTGTTTCTTTGTTACTCTATGACTAATAGAGCAAACATGGATCCAGGTGTGGAGGTGGTTCTGAGTGTTAAATTTGGATTTGGTAGCTGTTCACTCGATTTTTCAAAATAAGGTCCAAAAAACTGCAAATGAAGGGGGTCATCATTATAGGCCTAAAACTCAAAATAACGCCATCAAACTTTGGAAGTGGACAATAAAACAAGTCAAGTTGAGGTCTACAGTGAAGAGACAGTTTTATGAAGTAAATACAGACACTTCACATCAAGGTGAAAACGACCGGTAAGGAAACTAGCCATGCGGCTATTTTCAGGGAAAGAAAAGCGGTAAATTTGCTCTTAATACACATTAATTATGGAAGATATGAGCTTGATGTAGTTCAGTGGGACTGCCGAAGCATCATATGCGTTTTAGCTGAACTTTGGAATGCATTTTTGCACAGAACGAGGATTGTTCAATTTAGCCTGGTTGCTTACATCATACTCACTTTTCGAGTAACAAATTTTACAGTCAGTGTGCAGAGCGGGAAAACTTATAACGACAAAGCCTATGAAAATGTACTTATTTAAACCTCAATTTTAATGTAAGACAGAACTGAACTATCCCTTTTGGTATTGTATTTTGGCTGCCATCTTACTTAAAAAAAAAAAAAAAAAAAAAACAGATCTATATTTTAATATATTTATCAGGACCAAAGACCTCTTTAAATCCCAACAGCTGTACGTCCTGGTAACAGGTTACCAAATTTGACCTCGCGACTATGGGTGGGCCTCTTTAAATACACTGCAGCTTCTGACGAGAAAGCAAATAAGTGGAATTACTCTACGTAATCATTTCCCAACTGCATGTGCAATAAAAATTCCCCTGTGACATTTGCACATTGGATCTGGAGGTGACAAGCTACTCACTCCTGTCACTCCTGACTTTCCCTGTGTCAAGCATGTGGCATGGCAAAAAAAAAGCTATGCACTTATTTGTAAACTCGGGCTCATGGGGTCAAATGTGTGCGAGTCAGCTCGCGACTCCTCTTTCTGCATGCCGAGCACATTCCTGTACTCTGGTCACCCTAAAAAGTGACAATCACGTCATGGCTGCTGAACATAATTATCTCTATGTACGGATCTATGTTTCTGTTTCCACTAGCATGGTTTTCTCTGAGGTTTTAGCTGTTGTGCCTCACTGGGATTAGTAAAAGACGCAAATCCGGAGCCTTGATTGTAGCTTACTTGTAGTAATGTCGACTTTACACAAACACAGCTGCTGCAACTCACAGCTGTGTACTGTATGTGTGTATGCGCGTGTGTGCGTGTGCAAAATAAATCAGACTCATCAAATACTCTTCTGATTGCAAATGTGAAATGAAACTCAAGTCTATGTGTTTGAAATAACCTCCAAAATACTCTCACCTCTGACCCCGGAGTAGTATTGGATCTGTTTCGGGTGTCAAAGTGCGTGACTTGTCCCCTGTTAGAGAGACAGCATGTCTGGACAGCGTGCCCCTCACTCTCACTTACATCAGCAACTTGATGCTTGGTTGGAGTGACGACTAAGACCTAGTTTGTCCTGGCCATCTTGCTTACACAGACATCAATACTATTAGTTCAAGTGAGTGTCACCCTTACACACTTACACACACTGTTAACCCTGGCATTTAGAATGCCGTCCCCCAAACGACACACATTAAGGGACACGCGCTCGGCTCATCTGCTGGGCAAACTCAGTCTTTCACAGCCATCCGTGTGTCCAGGTTAGAGTTGCTCACACTTTGTGTAGTATGTTAGCGTAATGTCACAAGCTAATGTTTGATGGACAGTATATATATTGTAAGCCGCCTCACAGCTCCAGAGTACCTGGCACAATCGTGATCTCACATGTTCTCCAGTGTCCTGTGGGTTCTCCGGTTTACTTCCAGCTCCCAAGACCAGGCTGGTAGGAGAACTTATGACTTTATATTGGTCAGATTATTGTGTTTATCAATTGATGTCTCATGCAAGTTGTATTTCCATCTCACACTTAGTGCTTCTGGGACAAGCCCGGATCCACCACCACCACCCAGACCAGGAAAGTATCCCCTGAAAAAATGATAGGTGTGCAGAGTGCAAGTTCCATTTTTTTTAGTATTTAAACCTGGTTCACATCTTCATGGTGATTCAGACTAATGCTGATTGGTTGAAGTGATGTTGAGAAATATTACAAAGGCTTCTATAACCCGAAGCTCTCACAGGAAAGCAATGTTTCCCACTTTTCACACAACATGAGATTTTGTGTCCAATCCAGTAATAATAAGACGTTTAAATATATAATACTATGCACAAAAGTCTTAAACCACTCTATAGCTCTTCATATTTTTTAAATGTTTAATGTGTATTCTTCCTGTATTTTTAATGTGATCCTGAGGAATAGTTCTCCAGGCTACCTGAAGGACTTTTTTGTCTCTCTTTTTGTCTCTCATATTTGGAGTGTTTTTGTTTGTTAAGCCACAAAGTGACCTATGAGTCATTCAAGCATAAAAAAAAAACATCTTAATTAATGAACCAGTGAGAAACAGGTGCAGATGATGACAGATAATCAGGCTGGTGATTAGTATACTGCTGATGCTGAATACTGAGTGGTTGGAACAGACGAGAGGGGAAATGAGGTTGCTGCTGAGGTTGTTACATAAACAATCGTTTGTATTAAATTTTATTTGTTCCAATTTCTTTAATCTAATCGACATCACTAAATATTATTTCATTCTATATGAAGAATGGGGGGGGGGGCTAAAGACTTTTGCACAGTACTATATATATATATATATATCAGGGCTTGACATTGGCACCCGCCCACCCGCCAAATGCGGGTAAAATTCGGCTGTGGTGGGTAATAACTTTAGTC
>JAQMYG010000036.1:9162149-9183825 GCA_030014215.1 Clariallabes teugelsi | reverse complement strand
AAATAAAACAAACAAATAAACACAACAACAAATTCTGCAGATCCATCTTACATAACAAATGTGATATGGCTCTTACAGCAACTATAAAACGTTTTAAAGTACCTCAGCCAGAATGCAGCTGATATCAGGCAGAATGCCAGTTAGTCATATGTGTCAGCTATAAAGAATTCTGATGTCTCATCTCTCATGTCTTTTGTGTCAAGTTTAGTCACCTTAAGGCCTGTGTGATGCCACTACAGCAACAGCAACAAGGTCACTCACTCACTCACTCGTTTATACTGCTTTATCCTATATACAAGATAGCAGGAGGGCTGGAGCCTATCCCAGGAGACTTACAGTAGGGCACGAGGCGGGGTACACCCTGGACGGGATGTCAATCCATCGCAAGGCACACACATACACACAAACACGTTCGTTCACACACTACAGGAAATTTGGAACCGCCAATTAGCCTAATCTGCATGTCTAAACTGTGACGTCTGTGTCCTGAGTTTGCATGAGTTTGCATTGCTCCTCTTGCTTGGTGGGTTTCTTCCATGTACTCCGGTTTCCTCCACAGCCCAAAGACATGCTGGTTAAGTTGATTGGTGTTCCTAAATTGCCTATATTGTGTGTGGGTATGTATATGCGCTCTGTGATGGATTGGCACCCTGTCCAGGGTGTACCCCCCACCCCGCACCCTCTTTCGTGCCCTAAGTCTCATGGAATAGGCTCCAAGTCCCCACGACCCTGTATACAGGATACAGTGGTTTAGAATATAAACTAATTAATTAATATGATGTAATGGTTTCAGAATTGTTTGGAGAAAAAAAATCATCCCTTAACATGTTAAATATGTATAATAAAAAATCTGTTTAATATGATGGTTGATCAATAATGGTGTGGACAATCATCTTATTAGTGTCATTTGGGAATCAAGAACTATTGCTTTATGTGCAGTGAGCCCTCACAATTAAATACTTTATACACTCTTCAGGATACTGCATAAATTATATAAAGTAGAAAATCACAATGTTAACAAAACCCACAAGATTTACATTGCCTGTCCAACAACAACAAAACGTTTGACACTTTAAAGTTTTATTCAGTCACCTTTAGCTTTGATTATGGTGTGCAATGTGTTGGCCAGTTCATGTATGAAAATGATTCCTCATACTCCCAGAGCCACTCTTTTACAATTTGAGTCCTTTACTATGACTGTACAATCAAGTTAGTAAAACTCCATAGATGTGATAGCCTGGTCATTCAGTACCTACAGGTTGTCAGCTGTCTTCATTTTTATTGCCATATTATATTGCTGAGTCTAGATCTGACCAAGTGAAGCAATCTCAGATCATAACACTTCCTCCAGATGCTTGTAAAGTGGACACTATGCCTGAGGAATGCATTTCTTCATGTTCCCTAGCAAATTTACACTTTTTTTCTGATTAGATTTACTAAGTGCTTTTCTTATGTTCTTATCTTACTGTGTGTGTGTGTGTGTGTGTGTGTGTGTGTGTGTGTGTGTGTGTGTGTGTGTGTGTGTGTGTGTGTGTGTGTGTATGGTCTTACTTTAACTATTACACATAGCAATGGGTTTACTGTTAATTCTTTTTACCATGCAACTTCACCAAGCATTTAGGTCGTCTCAATTCATGATTCTTTCCTGACCGCATTTCTTCACACAAAGTTAACGGGTCAGCAGTATCCTTCCAGGTTTTGATAAGGTGTTGAAGGGTTTGTAGACCAGTTCTAGTAATTTAAAATCTTCTTATTTTGACCCTTTAGAAATGGTGAATTTTTTTGGCCATACAGTGCATATAATATGTAACTACTATATGATATATTGCATTAAAAGATGCTCGAGATTTGCTATCAATACGGAGATGATAATTGTCCATGTGTGCCATAAAACCAGTGGAAGAATTCTATGATGAACATAAACTGCTGTCTGATGCTTTTCCATTCAGAACTGCACCACTGCCCCTTTATAGGAAGATACAGAGTGCACAGACCCTCAGAGTATACAAGATCTAGTTAAAGAACAATCCAAGCTCCAAGCTTTTTTTGTATAGTTAATGCTTCTTAGCTTCCTAAACTTCGATTTATCTTTTTTGTTTGATGAGTGAAATGCTTTGTTGTCAGTCTCTACATATAACAAAAGAACTTTTAAGTTCTACATACATACAGATCGAGAACATATGAGTGCATTTAAATATACAGTAGTTTTAGTTGTTCCTAATGCCACATGAGACTGTACAGTAACATGGCATGGTTAACTTTGGCGTCTCAATGTAATTTTGCTGTTTGGACAAGAGGCTGTTTTGTACAGTAGTAATTATTGTCTTTTCATTGAAAACCTTCCCATTGTTAGACAGACATTAGACATTTGGACATTTCAGTCAGTGTTCAAGTTACGACTCCAGGTAAAGTCAGATTTATTCTGACTGAAGGTTTTTAAGGAATATGGGAAAACATAAAAGAATGTTTAGAATAAAAAAGTGAAAATTATCATTGTCATGGTGATGCGATGAGACCTGACATGGAGTTAAGTTACTGTACTATTCTGATTTTTCTTTTTTGTTAACAATTACAAGATTTTTAAAAGTCCATGTATATGTTGTTGCCATAGAAATGATAATTATTTCGAATCTGCATATTCATAGAAATCTGTGATTTGCTTTGCAGATGCCACTGTAGTCAGAACTGATGTTGTAGAAAATTAAATACCTTCTTTCCCATCATAATCAAGAATTTTACACTGCTGTGGTATAAAAGTAACATAAATGCATTATTGCAGCCTGACATTTTGTCCTGTATCTCTCCTTTGCAATATGTCACAGTGATAAGGTGTGTTATTAAAGGAATTTTTCATTTAATTGCTTTTAGTTCCTTTGCTGAGATATCTCTCTCAGGGTGGAGGCTTCAGTTACAGTGCCTTGTTTTTTTTCTGGGCAAACACAGGATAAGACATAGCTTCTTTGTGGTGAGCGCATGAAACATTTATAAATAATAACCTTGGACGACTGCTGATTTGCAGTGACATTTTCATTACAATGAGCAGCCTATTAGTTACCGTCTCCTGCATTAGTTATTAATGCGCCTGTGTGCCAGCTTTACTTTGTCATTTACTGCTTCACCTCTGTGCCTGTTAAGTATTCAGGAACAGCTGTAGCCACATTTACTGTTGATGATCTGCTCCAGGAGATTGCTGTTGTCCTGAGTTACTACTATCCCTATAATGAGAACTGGTATCATTGTCCATAGCTACATACTGTTTTGTTCTCATAGAAGCAAAGTCATTTTTTCCTGAATTGATCCTTGAAGATTACCACCCCTAAAATACTGCAAATAACTATTAGACAGTAGTAATAAAAATAAACCAAAATGCATCAATTATTATATCTGTCTATAATAATAATAATAATAATAATAATAATAATAATAATAATAATGCCATAATAATGTACATTAATTATATTATTTAATGTCCTTGGCATGGTTGTCTACCTAGAAGCTGCTATAACAGTTTGGAAAAACGTATAGAAAAAAAAGGATTTACATTATCTTTTAAAATGTGTTCAGGATTTTTTTTTTTTTACAAACTGGGCATAATGGGAGGTCTGAGCATTGTTGAGCCTGAGGTTGTGGGAATGCCCACGCACTAGAGCAGGTGAGGCAGTAAAGGTCATGCTCCTCTGAGAGTGACCACTGATTGACCAGCACTTGCCTTGGGGCTCAGCAGGGTGTTAAGGGTGAGGAAAGTGACCACACACTTTAACTTACACCTTCAAGAGACCACACTTTCCAGCATGTAGTCTTAAGCGTAGACTGTTTCATATAAGATGTATGACTATATTGCTTAAATAGACAGCTTACATGTTCCTTGGATCGGTGAGCAGTGAGTGACCACACACACACACACACACACACAAACCACTTTCCTCTTGCCAACGTTTTTTTTTTTGCCTTCGTTTAATATTTATTATGAACATTAAATGCCTTAAATTATTTCCAGTCTCAAATTAATTTATGTTTGTCGAAGACATCTGAGTTTTCCGATCAGACAGTGGATCTAAGAGATTACCAAGCCAGGTTACTTCGCAATTTACGCATAAAGTGATACAATTTACGGACAAATTTAATTGGGAAATCTGTGATACTCTAGTTATACAACTTAATATTATATATTTTATTCATGCCTTTTATAGATAAAAATAATATTTAAATAAACAAATAAAAATAAATCAAACGTGCTACTGCAATAATTTAATTAATGTATCAACGAACTGTCTTATAATTATTTTTTATTAACATGCATTTCTATTATACAGTATATATAAAATCTAAGAATGCTTTACATCACGTAAATCTAATTCTAGAATGATTATATTTAGATGGTTACATCACATTAAATAACAGAAATAAAAAATTTGCGCACTTTAAAATTATTGGGTAAAGGACTATTTCTTCTCGTTTTTTTCAGTAAAACATCCACCTACATATTAGATTTATATCTGGGTTATAACGCGGCTCACACATTGTAAAGATGAGAACGTATTACATTTTTGAGGGTCTGCGTGTCTTACATGTAATATGTAGACGATATTAATTTTTATCCTGGTTGGTGGGGTAAATCGACTTTATGCACAGGTGGTGGCTGCTTATAGTTTGCTGTTGATATTAACATAATTTTATTTATTTTAGTAGTAGGCCTAGATGTATGAGGTTTCGGAGATACTAGATGGTTTCAGGAAACAAACAAAACCTGTGTTATCGCTCTGATGAACCAATGATTTCCAAAATATTACAGTTGTGCGAATTGCCTTCCAAAACGGTGTGTGTGTGTGTGTGTGAGAGAGAGAGAGAGAGAGAGAGATTAAGCTCCACCTAGTGGTATACTGTGCTGTTTTAATCCTTCCACACACTCTCAGAGCATATCAGTGGACCTGTACCCATGTGCAACCACTGCAAAGGTGGTGATAAGCAGATCATATATTTGTTTCTTCTCATGTTGGTTCATACAGTAATCTGTAAAATCGTTCATTTGGAGTGGACACCTGCACTGCTGAATTATTTTTTATCATACCATTTATGTCTGTCTAGGTGGATTTATATAAAGAATGCGTTAGAAGAATATCCTTGGTCCGAAAGTTAACGTCTTGAAATGTGAAAGGAAAATATTGCACCAGACAAACACATAGATAAAGCTTGTGTTTCATACAGATTGTGCGTATATATTTATGATTCGCCGGATTTTCTCCATTTACATTTTCTTAAATTTTTGTTTGGATTTTATTTTAGTTCCTATTATTATTTTATATTATATTATATTACTTTGGAATAAAAAAATAGACTGAAGGAATGAATTAATATATTAATGAATTTTTACCTTTTTTTTTTTCCAAAAACATTTTAAAGAAAAAAATAGATGTCGGGTGAATGAAAAATAATTGCTTTTTCATTATACATGATTATAGGTTGTGCTGTGACTTTTCCATTCAGTATTATCTGTCCTAAAAATCATTACGGAAAGTCTTTATCCCAGTGCTTCCTTTGCTGCTTATATTCATGGCTTGAAGCATCAAGCATCGTGCTTTATTATAAATCACTGAGACTGAAGGCGAGGCATGGCAGAAATGCGCATCAAACATGTTTGTCTCATTTTACAGAATAAGGAGGCAGTGGAGGAATGTGATTGGCGTTATCCGGTGTCACTCTCGGCAGCTACTTTTGCTCGAAAGTGAATTTAAGACGCGAGTCATTTCTCTTTTCCCATGGGTATCAGTTAAATATAGCCCCTTAACCCCTGTACACCGTGCGCCATTTGCTGTTTGTGTAGCGCTGATTAGCCAAAGACACAACTGTGAAACGGAGAGCCGCTTTTAGAAAAGCAACTTACACATTTCACATCGCCGCTACAAATCCTTAAAGTGCCACTGATCAACTGCACAAACATTTTATTACCCGAGACAATTCACTTGTATTATTGGGTGGGATATATTAAAGCATTCATTTTTATTTATTTTTTTTTTTTATAGCAAAATATTATATATTTGAGCATTGGAGTAAAACCTCATGGTGCGTGAGTTTAAAATAGAAAACCCATAGCCATGTTATAAATGTATAATAATTCCCACAATTTGTTTTTAATATTGCATGTGACGCTTGGTAATTGCGTAATTAATTCTATACTAAAATATGTCTTGAAGTAAAAAGCGACTTTTATTATTATTATTATTATTATTATTATTATTATTTATTAATTAATTAATTAATTTGTTTATTTTATTGAACATAGTCGCACTTGGGTTAAATGTAAAAATATTTTTCTTATATTTATTTTATGAGATAATAATAATAAGATTCATATAATCTCTCACATTACCTAATTTTATTAAATCAGAAATTATTGGTAATGTAATTCAAAAATTCCCAAAATCTTAGGTTTATATTACCATAAATTCCCAAACATAAAAAAAATACATTCTTATCTAAAATGTAATTTCACCGAGAATAGCTATACATACAAACATAAAAATACTAAGTAATACTAGGTAAGTAATCTTTTCCCCTAAAATTTGATTATATACTGATTAAATTAAATTTATGTTTCGTTTTAGGATGCGTTCTGTCATATTTAAAAGTTAGTCAATTATATTGATTATATTAAAAAGTAATTAAAATACATTACAAAAAATTAGGGAGTAACGACAAGTGTTTGATGTGATGAACTGATTTCACTTTCAGTGTTAATCTAAGTGAGGCTTTAATAATTAAGCAATTAAGAATATAGATGTTTTATTTGTATATTTATTAACAAATGTATCCAATTTACAACACAATATAGCTACATAGAATACATATATTTAATTTTTGTATAAACAGACTACTTGTCCAGCCTTCGAACAAGAACATTTTGTTTTTATAATAAAAAATAATTCAGAAATAAACATGAAGTACCCTAATAGATGAATCACGTTTCTTGTGATTCCAAATGAGAAAAAAAACACGTTTAAGATAGAAATTAAAATGAAACACTTTTAACAAAATACACTACAAAATGTCAAAGTTCGAACGGCAAATGAAGGAAAGAAATAATTGAAAGTTGAACAAGTACGTTTCTTCATACAAATATTTACAAATATTACCTGTGCTGAAAGCATTCCTCCTTTTTTGTATATTTTCTTTTTATTATTATTTTTTCTTTACATGGCTACATTGAGGTGGACGAATCGTCCAGTGCTGCCTAGTTCGTGCTGTACAGTCTCTCCCATCTCTTCCCTTAAATATTAGAAAATAAGTTCATCACTGAGAAGGCCATTTGGATACCGCTGCCGTGGACGCGGCCGGTAAGAACTGTCCCGAGATGAGGTTTGTCGGTGGCACGCTGAGGATGGCTGAGCTCCGTGTTAACGATGAGAGAGAGTGCGCGCTCAGCAGCGCCGACTGCACCGTGACCGGCGGCCGCAACAAAGTCTGTGCGCTTCCGGTGCCGCTGCTACTGGACACGCCGATGATGTTCTCTATGCTGAACGAGGGCCGACTTGAAGGCTCCGACTTGATCATGGACGCCGTGCTGGCAGCAGCAGCGGCGGCGGCGGCGGCACTAAGGCCGTTGAGCTGCAACTGGAGGCTTGGGCTGAGCTGCGAAGTGAACGCCTTTCGATTCACCTCGGCCGACGGCAGAAGCGGGACGGCTGGGGGCAGCACATGACCCACGGGAGGGATGTACGAGTACTGTAGCGCGGCTGGGTGAGTGTAGGCGGCGGCCGGGTGGAGGCCGTAGTGTCGCCCGTAAGGACCCCCGAGGCCGTAGGCACCAAAACTCTGCATGACGAGCGCGGTCTGATCCCGGAGAATGTCCGGCTGTCTCTTGAATCGCTTTCTCCTCCGCAAGAAGCTGCCGTTGTCGAACATGTCTTCTGACTGAGGGTCCAAAGTCCAGTAATTGCCCTTGCCCGGGTTGCCCGGCTCGCGCGGGATCTTTACGAAGCAATCGTTGAGCGACAGGTTGTGGCGGATGGAGTTCTGCCACGCAGGGAACTTCTCCCTGTAGTACGGGAAGCGGTTGCTGATAAACTCGCAGATGCCGCTAAGCGTGAGCTTCTTTTGTGGGCTCTGCAGGATGGCCATGGTGATAAGAGCGATGTAGGAATACGGCGGCTTCACCAGGCTGCTCTTGGGCTTGTTGGGCGTCGCGGCAGTGCCACAGTCCTGGCCCTCCTCCCCTGTTCTGTGCTCGCTCTCGCCGCCACTCTCACACGGGCTGCCCGGGGTGCGCTCATGCACCTCCAAATCGTCTCCATCATCGACATGCTCGGGCAACATGCCTGGGCTTCCACACTCACTGTCCCGCTCCAGTCCCTCGTCGCCTTCACCGACCACATCGATGTCCACGTCCTCTGCAGTGAGCACCGTCTGACCGGACATGTCGCTGGCGCTGCCGCTTCCTGACAGGGTCATCGCTGCGCGCTTGGCTGAGAAACCGATTCCGAAGGTAAGAGCGCAGTCTGCTCCGGCGGTCAGCTCGGATGTCAAGCACTTGGCTAAATGCAGCTCAGTCACAGCGCCTTGCCAGTGAAAACTCAAAACTTCAGATAATATTTCTCCAGGCGAGCGCGCTTCAGAAGTTACAACAAACTTGAGCGCGCAGACCAGCCGCTCCAGCGCGTTTTCCTCCTACCTGCTCACGAGTGATTTTGCACTAAAGAGAGGTGATGACGCATGCTTCCTGCGCAGGGTTTTTAAAACGACTGTCTGATAGATTAGGATAGTTTTTCCACTTAAAGATATACTATCAGCCGCGTCACGTGACCACGTGACGTCAGGCGGTCTCCCACTGTTGAACAACCGCGAAGCTGAAGTTTGTTTCACGCGCTTGTCAACAAATGGGACAACACAGCAACACACTCACACCGCCGTCCGTCCGTCATGTAGACCATTTTATGACTGATATGCATGCTTGAAATCTTCTGCTCTGCTGTGCACTAGCGTGTATTAGCCAGTGTACCTCGATTGTAGAAAATGACTTTTTGCTCAGAATACAGTGTTGAAAGAAAATATCTACTAAGAGATGCATTAAATTATAACTATTATTATTTACTCCTTCTACATGCTTGAAGCCAGCGTTTAAGCCAGCTTAAAAGTATCTTTTTTGCATGTCATACTATTGCAGTCGAAATTATTGCAATCTATAGTTTTTATGATTTTCTTGTAGGGAGCGCACAGGCTTCGTGGCTGCGTATTTTGTTATACGTGTCGGGGGAAATCATTGCGAAGCAACAATAGGGAAACCTACAAATAATGCTTTCTTAACGGGTTTCTGTGGAGGTGCTAACGACCTAATCATTGCACATGTTAGCATATGAAAAAAGTAGGAAATGAGCGGGCACGAAATGCAAAACGCGGACCATTCACGAACACCAAGGTGAGCGACGCATGCGGGATGTTCCCGAGGAACAAGGATGTGCATGGAGAATATGGAGCTCTGGGAAAAAAATGTTGCTAAGTGGCATTGTGCTAGATGGGGGTGTGTAAGGTAACACTGACTAAATGTTAGTAGGTTTCTGAAAAGTGTTAAGTGCATGATTATTTTGTTATTATTGTGTAAATATTTTTGAATATGATTTATTTTATAGAATATCGCACAGGTAATTATTGACATGCACAGTCTAAAAATAAAAAGAAAAGGCTCTAACATGGCTAAAATTGTCATTTATTTTTGCAGCATGCAGTTATAACCTCTTATCGATTTGCTTCAAGAGGCACCACCCGCTGTAATAAAAAGACCTTTAATTGACAGTAGGAACAATTACTTTATTACTATATACAGGGAAATGAGAACTCAGCTTCAGATGTAGTTTGCATGTTGTTTAAGCTTATGCATATATATATGTATATAGAAAAAATAAAGCTTTTAAAACCACTTATACATTAATATATCGCCTAATAATACCAACACCAATAATAATAATCATAATAATAATTGTTTAAATAATATTTAACAAATTTAATTACAATAGATTTTTGCATTCGAATTTGCATTTCCTAATTATACTTATTAATTTATTCAGAATTAATTTCTCCGTTTTCCCTCTCTTCACTCTGGAAATATGTGTGTGTATATGTGTGCGCGTGCACACTCAATGATATTTAATGTATAACGGGAAAAACTCGCATCCCTTCCTTCTCGCTGCTGTGTAATGAGCGCGCACTGAGTCGACGTCACTAGAGCCTTTTTTTCAGTTCGTGGTCAATGAAAGCGAGATTAATTAAATCAAGCCGTTTATAATGGTGGTGAAGAGAAACGCGGGCCATGTCCTCCCCTCCATTAGAAAAGTATTGTGCTGGCAAGCAGACGGTGACCCGTGTGATCTTCTGTCCATCAATACGAGCTACTTAGCAGATGAAGCCAAAGCACTTTTGCCTTCGTGACACTTACAAAAAAAACAACATTGCGAATTTGCATGATGAGTTTTTTTCCCCTTTCATTTTATTCTTGGTTTCTCATAATATGTTGTGCATAAGAAATAATAAAACACAGGCTTATGCATGTATATATTATCACACAAATAATTCATACTGTTGACCTTCTTATGTAATCATTATTCTATAGATTAATTGTAATTTTGCGAGTAATCTGATTTCGTTTTATTTTAAAAACCCAACAAGATTTGCTTGTCTTCCTTCTTGTCGCTGCTCACAGAAAAAAAATTGTACATGCATAAAAGGCATATTATCATATCCAAAAATTAGATCAGTTTCGTCCTCTCAGCGATATTTTTGAAGCTCGATAAATTCGGGTGTCATTTCACTCCCGCAGTTTGTTAATGAAATGTGCATTTAAGCACACACACACAAACACACACACACACACACACACACATGCACGGCTTAGCCCGACCAAAGCTTTTAGAATAATAATGGAAGTGTTTGCAGCGTGCGCGCAGGTGACGGAGCGGATCCAGTCGTTCACTGTGATTATCCAGCAAGGTCAGAAACAAATGGCTCCCAAATAGCAAAGCAGCACCAGAATTTATGCCTAATTAAATCGCTCAAATAAAAAGAGATATAGCAGGGGAGGGGGGGACTGAAGGGCGTATATAGGGGGAATGTGTCCATTTAAGAGAAAAAGCCTTAACTTTGGCTTAGAGACTGTAGCTGGGGTGGTTGCTAAACCCGGACCACACCACACAGAGCATCAGTGAGATAGTATTGCCTTTGAAACCTGTTAAAGGACAAACACTATCTGACAATCATAACATTGATGGAACACCTCTTGCAGTTTCTCATGTTGATTGCAGCCAGATAGAGGGTGAAATACAGAAATCACACTCTCCACCGTTACAATTTCATAAATGATATTTTGCATATTGCACGATGTTGTCAGTGACGTGTGAACATGTGTCCTAAAACATTTTTCTTTTTAACTATAATGTAAAAGTATCATTTCCATTTTTTAACTAAACTCTTTTGAAAATTTGTTGAATTAGCTATGGTACTGTGGTAGATTCGCTGAGCTTAAAGTCTTTCATCAGAGATAAGACTGGAAAAGGCAGAGCTCATTATCAGAGTGTTAGAGGGGAGGCTGTAAAACCCTGTGATAAATTAATGGCATTGTTAGCGCGCTTTTAATTACGGTTATTATGTCAATTATTTTTTACACCAACTCGGAATTATCAGCATGTCAGTTTTAATATAAAACAAGAACGCGTCATTCTCAGGAAAAAAAAAAAATCCTCTTCCTCTCCAGCCGAAAGGAAAATGTCCATGTCATATGTACACTCGCGTTAAAAAATGACTTTTCATTTAAATGCGATCCTTAATGGGATTTTCCATGCTCGACACCGTGATTCCCCAAGGCTGTACCCAGCAGAAGGCAGGATCTCAGGCTTCTTTCCCCCTGAATTCACCATCCTCACCCCCCGAAGGATCCACTCTATCAACCTGCAGCTTTCTGTCAAACAGTATGATCCAGCTCATTTTTAACAATCCCTTTGTAGGAGCATCGTGCGGCCTAAACAGAAAATCTATGCTGGGCTCCTAAACGCGGCCCAAAACAGCAGATTGCTCATGGGGAGTACATAGAAATAGGACGCGACAAAATTTTCTGTTCATGAATTTGAAACAAACATAGACTTTGTCATATCTCGGACATTTTACTTTTCCACTGTAATAGAAACACCTGTCTAATGCAAGACCACAGGAATTAGAAAGAGGATTTATACTGCATGGTTCTTAAAGAACAACAGTTAATTTAATAAAAAAAAAGCATTACAAAACATAAACACTGTTATTAGTCTCTCATATGAAATCAGATCTTTAACAACAATATTAATATTTATTTATCTGTCTGTCCATGTGTAACCAAATATAGAGGTTGTAAAACTAGACTTCAAATTTCCAAAAAATTAATTTTTTTTTTTCGTTCGTTCTTTCTTTCTTTCTTTCTTTCTTTCTAGTGTATGCTGCTTTTTAGTATACTAATTAAAAGAGCTAATTATCGCGTTACATAGGATAAGTGAAAACAGGAAATGTGCTTTGAAAAAAAAAAGAATATATATATATATATAATATATATATAGAGAGAGAGAGAGAGAGAGAGAGAGCGGAGTTCTTGTAAAAATGCCTTAAACACTGAACATTATGTTTATGTATTTACCTGTACTATAGTGGAGTAATGCCTACCATGTTAGTATGCAAGAAAAACATCACAAAAACATGCCTTTATAGTCCAGAGAATGCCAATATAATTTACGTTAGCAACATTTTTCCCTTAGGTTTTTTTTTTTTTACCAGGATTTACCCCTGACAAAATTTGACAAAATTGACAAAATATAATAGACAGAGTAAAAACGATGTAGCAATAGAGCAACAAATTCAATAAAAAGGTTAAATATGTATAAATAATAATTTAATATTCCTGTTCATTTTAAGTGGGAGCGATAAGACATTAAAAAACTCACAGACGATGACTTATTTTGCGTATTGATATAGGCTACATACTATATTCATTATTATCAAATGGAATGTATCCATTCTATTACCGATCTGTAATCTGCACAATTGTTTGACATTCATGCACATTACAAAGGTGTCTAAACTAATGACGTAATAATGTCATATCACCTTATGAGGTGCGTATAGTGCATGAATTCTTGTCCTTGCAAAAAAAAAAAAATGCAATGCAGGATTTTCAGAGTACTCCAGGGTAGTGATGCTTTTCAAGCACTTACAGTCTGTTACGACGCTTTTGGGAATCAGAACCTAAATGTAAAATGTTTCATATGATTCCTAAAATGCTTTGGGCAAGTAGGTCTTTTCATTTCGGTTCTTGGTACTTGTACCAGCTCAGCACGGTGTTAGGGAGTGCTACAGGGGTGGGAAACGGATAAACGTGTAGCCAGATTAACATGCCAGTGTGTGCTATTGAGTGAGTGTGATGTTACCCGGTTTGTACGGCTCATTGTCATTTAGAGCAGCGCTGAAGTAGCACATTAGCGCGACCGCAGGGTGTTATTTGAACGGTGTGTTTCTGCTTGTAAATGGTGTGATTTAGCCGCGTAAAATACGCACAAAGCGTTCAGTCAACATTGCACAAATGCTCGAACAATGCTTGCGTTTCTTTAAAAAAGTATGTGATGTTTTTAACGACACGAGCGTAGCGTGTAAAATTAACGCTTTCAAATATTCTTCGCGTACAACCATGGTCGGGAAATAGATTTTTATCTTCGTCATGTGAACAACCCAATTAAACAAACTCCGAAAAAACAATCTTATAGTCATTTGAAGTTTGAGAAGTTTGAAACCTTTGTATCTTGCATATCCTGCGTGTTAGACACCGTTATGAAAGTTAAACACATGATAGATAGATAGATAGATAGATAGTAAGCAAATAAAAAAATTGCGGTGCTGAAAATGACAGTTTGAAAAATAGCCTAAATCAGTCAAACTCGTTTGCATCTTTTGTGGATGTGGCGATCCAAATGAATTTAAATAAACTATTGATTTCCTAAGTACATAGGGTTAAGACACTGGTGTTGTTTAATGCTGTTCACAAGCTTATACATCACTGACCTGTGAAAACCATCCTCTTCATGCACATTGTTGCATAATCATCAGTATAATTTGTAGGCTACTTAAAGATTACTCCTTTTTCTTACAATCTCCCTAATTTCTTTAAATCAATTATTATTTTTTAAAAACGGTTTTATCCAACATGGCTTAGGAGCCAATTATTTGAATGGGGTTTGCTGTTTAGAGATTGCTGCTTGTTGTGTGAAAACGCTGATTAGTTCTTAGAGCGCCCACGTGTGGTAGCATCCGGGACCTCGATATGCTAAACCCACTAATGGGAACTTAAGGAATGTGGAGGGTCACCAACAAAGCCAATAACATCCCAGAAAATAATAATACCGTATTATACCGTTCGTAAAATATTAGTCTACACGTGGATGTTAGAAACAGATAGACTGTTTTATTTTATTTTAATTTTATTTTATCGCCCATCGCACTTTAAAATGCAGGTTACAGATTATGTTCCACCCTTTTTGCCTCCCGGTGGAATCATCTCTTACCATGGAGACGTGAGCATTGCAAAAAAAAAAAAAAAGAGAGAGAGATAGAAAAAAGTGGTGAGGAAGGAGTAACGAATTGTATACTGAAATAAAATAAAATAAAAATAAAACCTTCTTCTTCCCCATGCTTTGATATTATTACTACATAAGTTACACCACGTGAACACTGATATGTGAGAAATCTCTGTTTTAAAGAATTGTGAGCTAAAAATGTCCCTGAAATAATTTCAAATTCGATCCAAATCAGAGGAATTGAATGAATGCTTCTATTTTCAACGAAGGCTCAATATCACGTCAGAACAAAATCAATATGGAGTAAATTGGCTATTGAGAGGTGTCCGTTATTTGTTCTGGGGTGTTGGTTGGTCTTTAAACAGAGGACATGCCACTAGATATACGCCAAGGTCTGTTGTATTGGTCTACTATATTCCACAATCTCATAAAATATAAAAATGAGTACTAACCTTATTTTATTCCTTGTCACTGGCCTGATAAGCTCAAGCATCAACTAATGACTATGTAGCCCATGTCTGAGAAAGGTGCGTATAGTATACTTTCAAAACTTTACTCTGAAAAGTAATTATGGCCCAGTTATGTCCACGTCAAAGCTAGGTCTGTATAGGCTAAAGATATAAAAGATAAGGGTGGCAGTCCACTTAAAGGTACAAGATTTACTAAGCTTATGCTATAAGAAATGCATGAAAGGCAGTGATTGTTTAACGATTTAAGAATTTTATTAAGAATATTAAATCTATCTCTGATTATAGTTTGCATATTTCAGTGTATAGTTGCTGCATTCATTTAATCTTGGTTATTTTTTTTCTGCATAAAAGATGCCCCTAAAATAGTTCAAATGTATAGTGTTTTATTAAAATACCCTAACCTGTTGGATAAAGATACACTAAACATTTTTTTTTTACAACATTGACAGTGTCTCACAACATGGCTTAATGCTCACTAAGCATCATTATTTCACCCTCCTCTTTACTCTTCATATCTCTTTCAAGATGCAATCAATGCCTCCAATTCGTTACTCTTAGTGTCAGCTTTAGGTGCGGGTCTTTTGTCGTCAGGAAATAATTCCCCCTCTCTTTTGAGTCCAACATAACTTCTCGTCTCCGCAATTTTACAGATGCCTTCGGCTAAAAATACTAATGCAATCTCTTTGACTAATTTGATTTTTGCTGGTACACTTGCAGTTACGGGTGAACTTTCCCACGACGGAGAATCAGAGGAGGGGAAACATCCCAAAGAGCAGAACAGATCATTTCCATAATTACCCAATTGGCAGCCTAATGACCTCTCAGGACAATAAAAAAGAGCTCTGTTGTTAATTTCAAACTAAGATTTCTGTCTGACACGTTCACGGGGCAACAAGTGGAGTTTTTATACATGCACTTGAGAGATCAGTGGGCGCTGAATGCTTGTGACTTCATAATTTATGGATTTATCACTATTTAGTTTTTATGTTGGGTGTGAAATAGTTGTCTAGACATGGAAGCTAGTAGCTCAGTTAAAGCAATCACCTTTCCTTCTAATGCCTTCTTTCCCAGTTAATATTATGCATAATTTCTTCAAATCGGTTTGTCATGAAATCCTTTCCTTCCCTCAGCTCAGTGTGAAATGCATGCATTTTACTGCATCTCAGTTAAAAACATAAATCGTAATACAAGAGAAAAAAAAAAAAACCCGTAAAACATCCGCATACATTTTAGCAGCTTTGATGCATCTACGAATTTCTGATCTGCACAATTACAGTAAAGACACACAAAAAAAAAACGGATTAAATTTGTACGTTGAAATAAGCCCACATCTAAATCAATGACACGGACAAACACATTTTTCCACAAATCATCACTGTAAAGAGCTGCAGTATATGCTACTAATATTTTACAGAAATATTTCTGTAGAAATGAATGTAGAAATGTAACTCATTATGTATTTGCCATTCTCTGCTTGCAGTTATGCACAACAAAGTTTATATGCTCACTGAAACTAAAATTAATATATAAATAACAAGTGCGAATGTTGGGTACAAAAACAAACCCCCTTTTGAGTGAACTTACACATTTTGGCATGCAATTTATTGCATCAGTCTCAAAACAGGCAATGCCACTTACTTTAGTTTCCTTCATTGTTATATTAGTGACAGTAGTATTAACATACAGTATTTGCAGCAATTGTGTATGGAAATTCAAAGATCCAAATTTACCCTATGGTCCATTTACCTGACTTACCTAGACAGTTAAATAAATAGTACCTAACTTACACATTTTGTACATTTAGTGTATATCATTTACTTATAAAGGTCAATGTCTACATTTAAATATTCTAATAATACCTTAAATCATTTTAATAATACACAACATCCATGTTGCAAGGGGAAAGATGTACATCAAATGTGCTAAAGATGTGTCCTTGATTAGGGTACCTTCCCAGTGTCAAGAAAAGGAACAGTTGAGTACTTCTTGTACTTCTAACTTCCCGCTTGAATTGAGTTAAATGCAGCATTAAATGGATGAACAGCTTTCTGTACACAGCTTTCTATGCTGCATGAGTGAAATATACCAAATCTCTGAAAAACACTTAATCCCTCTTTCCATACTGATACATCCTACAGTATAATGCTTTACAGTATGACATGTTTATTGTATTACTTTGTAAATTTGTTAACAGCTTTCTTGTTTTCTAACTCATGGCTATTGTATTACTATAGCCACTGTATTACTATTGTATAACTTACAATAAAAATGTTGCGTCAAACTGTCATTTAGCTGTCAGGAACCTTGCCTTGGAATCCAGTGACTTTTAGCAGTCTAGCAAAGGTCTTGCTTAACGATTAATGGCACCATGTGATTGAAGTTAAGAAGAGGCTTATAACATCAGGTTTAATTAACATGGTGGTGTTAAGCATGAAAACAGTTTATAATAGAAATGACAGCTATTCCTGTCAGATGACTTGCATTTGCGTGTGATTTGATTTGAAAAACTGCTTAAAATTTTATTGTTGTAATGTTTGTCAAAAGTAAACAAAGTTTTAAATATGCTCTACATATGCTCTGCTTTAATATGGTCTATATTATGTGCCAATGTGAGCACTTTGTTTTGAAATGTTTAAATAAACTGTTGCTTAGGTAAATTTTTTTGTTAAGTCCATGTTTTTGTTAATTTTTGTTTTAGGTGGAACTTTGCTGTCAACCTCTGTAATTTCCTGAAGGAATGATAATAAAAAACATTCTGTGTGCAGTTTTTTGTTTGGAAATTACACAGTTAACATGAATGAAATATTAGTTATATTTGTAAAGCATGTCATATATTCATATATTTGGTACTGTATCATATACACTATTCTCATTTATGTAACAACACTTGGTCAGAAAGTGTTGATTACCTTTCTAGGACAAAACCTCAGACAGGTTGCATATTCATGCACGTTCTATTTTAGCAATAGTAAGGACTTGTAAACATGTCAAAAGGTTTTCTGTACGTACATGCTTAGTTAACATTTTGGAGGGAGTCTCCAGTGTCAGCACTACATAGTCTTCAGAACAAAGGACTGAATTTTAATTCAAACAGAAAAATAGAATTATAGTTGTCAAAAGTGAAAATAGGAACTGGCCTGCTTTACCGAACATTAAATAGCTACAAATGGTTAAATGCATTCCTTGTATAATATTTAATAAAAAAAATAATCATTGGATAAGAGGGATAAAAGTATTTTGGGACATAATCTTAATGCGTGATTATTTCTAGCATGTTCTGGTGTATTTTAGTCTCCTGCATATGCAGCCCATATTCTCTCTACACCCCTCTCTAGCTTTCTTCTCAAACAGCCACAGTACTTTGCAGGTGTAGCATATGAATAAATGTCTCTTCCTCTTATTGCCCTGGCCCAGTGGGATTTTTGAAGCTGTTAGCCTGCATCCTGTGATGAGCCTAAACTTTTTTGCCTCATTTTTCCTTCTTTAGAACAAAGGCTTCCTTCTTCCCCCTGTGTTGCTCTACTTTATCAGCTGCCTCAGGGCTGCACTATAGCGGCCCCCCTCCACTTCCACTTTAGTCGGTGGAAACCACATATTAAATTTGCATGTCATCAGTCACTTCATTGAGCACTCAGTCGGATTCCTCACTGGGTCATTCATCTATCTGCATGTTCTGGACACACATCCCAGACAAAGCAAGCTCGTGAAAATATTAAGGAAGTTACATACATTTACAGCTTTGTTGGCTACTGTATGTCATGCGTGTGCCTTCCACTTGTTGGCAATCATTGGCATGGTTGTAAAGGAAGTTTTGAGATTTTTCTCATGGCTATGTAATGTTTTATGTTTGAATAGATGCAGTGATAAAGGTTCCCTTACAATGAGACTTGGTGACTGCAGTCAAATGTGCAGTCTGCAATGTGCAATGTTTCAGCACTATATAAACTGCATAATTCAGGATCAATTTCTTTAATTTACTTGTATGAAAATAGGAAAAGAAAAAGGGAAAAAATGTCCTTAACTGGTTTAAAGCATATTTGAATGTCTAAAGAAAAATTCCTTAAGATGGAATTTAATTAGGCATTTTATTTGGCAGAGCAGAATGCTGCCTTAGTGGTTAATCATGTCACCTTGTACTCCAGAGTTGGCAGTTCGAATCTTGGTTCCAGACTTGTGTACATGGAGTTTTTACATGTTCTCCCCATGTCTGGTTGGTTTAAATTAAATAGTCCAGATTTCTTCCACAGTCCAAAGACAGGTTGTGTTGCTAATTTAACTGTAGTGTATGATTGAGTGTGTGCTTGCTCCCAGCGATGAGTTGGCACCTCATCCAGGATATACCCTGCCTTGTGCCCAAAGTTCCCTGGGGTAGGATTCAGGCTCCCCCACTACCCTACAAATGATGAGTGCAGTGTATAGGACAATATTCAGCAAATTAGAGTATGTATAACATACTAGCATTCAGTATTATGTGCATTATCTGTACTGTTTGTAATCTATACATATTGGTTATGACAATGCAAAACTCTCCTCTAGCTTTGATTAAGTATTTCCAGTAGTTTCTGGTATTGAAATATATTTCTTATTTCTTTCTATTTCTCATTTCTTGACCAACTTTCATGGCGTAATGCATGTTAAATTCCCTGCAAGGGTTATAATAATTTCAAATTACTTTTCCTTAACATGGGTCATTTGATGAATTTTCACTTATTCCCTAGATTTTAAGTAGGATCTAGACTCATTTTGTTTTCACTGCCCACTGCCGTTATAGTGTGGCATTTAATAGAGAAAGTTTAAAATCACCCAGCAAGTACTGATAGATTGTTTATTACAAAGTAGAATTAGCAAAATCACCAGAACTCCCAGCCATATCACTTTGCCAAGAGAACGCTGATTAGTCAGTTTAAGAACATCACACTGGACGTCTCCCTCAGGGGAATAAAGCCAGTTGCACATCACACAGCTGGAATTCTCTCTTAGCCACAGGACCCATGTGGGGTTTTAACTTAGTGTGCCAATTAGTGCCCAAGGCACATCAACCAATGAGTACATTGAAGTGGTTTCATTTGCTTTTTTTCTTAGTGTCAGTGATTTTCAGCATGTTGATGGGAAAAGCCATCTTTTATGACACATGCAGTCATCACTATCCACTATGCAGAATCATCAAGTTGCCTGGTGTATGTGTACATGTGATCTAATTAATGAGTGTTTAGATTTGAAATAATTAGTATGACACAAGCTATACAAAAAGTTACAAACATTAAAAAAAAAAAGAAATTTTAGTTAGGGGCCTGCAACTTTTTCCTCAACTACATTGACTTACATTTAACTATAGACTCCATATTCAGTGGAAGGGAAATTTAAGCAGTGTTTATTTCATAGATTGTGAGGGCTTTAAATATATCTATTATTTTATTTCAATTTTTTTGCTGTGGTTAAATTAACATTAAAGAAGAATGGTCTAGTACCAGAGTTTGCTAAACATGACAGATGTCAAGTCAATATCTAACCTGAAAGCCTACTAAATATGGTTCGGCATTATTCGCCCTTAAACGACACAGTTTTAGTTATTTCTATAAATGTAAACAATTTAGAAATACAATTCAATTCTCTTCTATATGTATAGCATTTGGGTGATTAATTGTTAGTTGAAGTGATGTGAGACAAAACATGACGAAAGAACTTTAAGAGGAGCAACAGTAGGCTTAAAGGGAACTCATCATCATATACTGGATGACCAGATAGTGGGATCTGAAATCATTTATACTGGTATATGCTAACATGGTAAATGTTTTGAAAATGTCAAATTCAAATTGAAAGTTTATTTGTCACATATACAACCATACACAGTATGATATGCAGTGAAATGCTTCTATGACTGTTTGTGACCTAAAAGGTAAAGATAGGATAGAAAGATTTCACTGAAATAAACAAATTCCCAAAGAAAAAAGCAAAATAAAAAAAAAATATGTTTGATGTTTGATGTAAATAAATAGTCCTGAGATGAGTATCAGGACAGTCTTCTTGATTACAACAGCAACGCTACAATGTTCAGGATTCAAGATTATCTATTTAAGCGAAATCCAATACATTTAACTAGATGCACATCGCTGTAAAGACTCAGTGTATGGGTAATGTGTGTCCATTTATAATTGCAATAAGATCAGTTCAAGGTCTTATTTCATAATAAACAGTGTCCTCTGTTATACAGTTGAGTTACTCAGACCATCATTGTTTATGCCCAAAGGCCATCTATTGGGGTGGAAGATGAGTTACCAGTCTTGGTTGGGTATTTCCAGTACGCTTACTCACTCCTCACATGAGACTGACATACAGATCTGGTGTCACATTAAAATTAGGATGTAATCAAGGAGCTGGTTAGAGAGGTCATCCCATAACCACAAATCAGACCAAAGCACAATACATGATTAAAACCCACTGTCGCATGAGCAACATATGGGAAAATATGTATTATTATACAATGTATTGTATTATTCCTGTGTTGGTCAAGGCCCTAATACGTGCTATAACCCAAACCTTTCATTGCAGACACAAAGGATTTACAAACCGGATTCCAAAAAAGTTGGGACACTAAACAAATTGTGAATAAAAACTGAATGCAATGATGTGGAGATG
>JAQMYG010000036.1:9135596-9151495 GCA_030014215.1 Clariallabes teugelsi | reverse complement strand
TATATATATATATATAAAACCCAGAATACATGTGAGCGTCTGCATATTAATAAGCTATCTTTGATCCCAAGTGTTTGTCTCGGATTAATGGCAAAGACTTCATTATCATGACAGCTGCCTCTAAAACGCCTGCTCTCAGTGTACTTATCTTTGTGTATTGCTTGTTCTCTTGAGACATTCACCACAACATCACAACCCTTGAGAACTCTTTAAGCTCATGATGTAATGACCTTCGTATATATAATTGCTTTGGTGTTATCAGAGCCGACAGAGAGAGTGTATCAGGGCTTTAGGTGAGGATATACACAAATTCATCACAAGCCCACACAGACACTTATGATTAGAGACTATGTAAACATGCAGGTCTGCTCGGTCACCCAGGAGTTATTGGAGTTGTCTGTCACAGGTCTGAATGCACATATACATACAGAAAAAGAAAAGGAAAAAAAAAAATATATATATATATATATATGTATTGTTTTTTCTTTTTTACCCAGACTAAAATGTATAATTTCGAAGGAGCTTGGGACTTTCTCTTTTGTAAGACATCAGTTTAGAATCTCTACTCCTTTGGTTTAAAAAAATACCAAAAATACATTTGTTTTCCACTTGTCTGCAAAGATAAATATTTTAAAGCTGTACATGCATAAATTATTTATGTTAAACAACAAAGGCAATTCCGCTGCTTCACATTACACCGCTCTGTGATGTACAGAGGATAACAATGTTTATGCTATCCCAATTACAATGAACATGGGAAATGCACATCATTGGAGGATCCACACTTTACTAGACTGGTTCTATTTAAAGTGCCATTGGAAGCAAGCATTGCTGCAGTGCTTGTTTACATGCAGAGGGGCTGAAGTGTAAACCGGCTCCTTTAATCGAGCATGAGTCAATCAGATCCCTGACCATACTGATTCAATGACAGACACTTAACTGATCTCAAGTTTTTTTATAACATTTTCAGATTTCTCTTACTAGAATTTAGAAAAATTATTTCTCTCATTTTATCTAATTCGGTTCCATCATCTGTATCTTTATCTGGTTTATGCTAGAAATATTTGTATCTGTATTGTTTTTTGGATGCAAAACAAAAGTTGGCTGTTAATAAAAAGTAAGTTTCAGTATTAATCCTTAAAACCCAAGGAATTTTAGCCGTTGCATTATTGTGTTTTAATGAACATTCAGGCTTCAGGTTTGTGCAATATGGGGTTTTCAGCATTGCCTACGAAATTTAATTAAATGTTATTTCATTTTAAACAAATATATAAAAATGAGGAAAAAAAACACCATATACACAGTTTTTTTTTTATAGTTGTTTCTGGGTGTTTCTATTACCAAAAAAGTTATACTAATAAAATAATAATAATAATAATAATAATAATAACAATAATAATAATAATAATAATAATAATAATAATATGAGCATTTTATAAGTTCTACATTTTTGCGACTTCATTTCCATACTCCAGTGGCGGTAAAATTACACATTTAAAAAATTATACCTTTGGTTTAATTTGATATAGTCAGACACCCAAATGCATGGTTTGCTGTCTAAAGCCTCCCCCCTCAGCACACATTGGCAGGACTTGCATAAAAGGAGCTTTTTCCACCTTTTTTAAAAAATATTAATCGGTCATTGTCCAATGTTGTGTTTCCGGCACAGATCCATACCACTCAGGATTTAAAGGTTAAATATGCAGCAGTGGTGTGTGAATCAGTTGACATGGAGTTTGCAAAATCTTCCTGTACCTGGTGAGTTTCCTCAAGATATATCTGCTTTCTCCCACATTCCAAAGACATGCAGAGCAGGCTAATTGGCATTTCCAAATTCCCACTAGTGTATCATTGAATGTGTGCTCATGTGCCATGCGATGGGTTGGCACCCCATCCATGGCAGGGTGTACTCTACTTCGTGCCCCAAGTCCTCTGGGATAGACTCCAGGCTTCCTGTGACGCTGTACAGGATATGTGGAGAGACTGAGAGAGAGCGGTGTGTGAATCCTGGCTCTGACAGTTTCTCAAGCTCCATAACATAATCAGTCTCCAGTAAATTAATTAAAGATTTAATTCAGTTCATGTAGTTATTATTTCTGTTTGTGCCTGCCCGCATTTTTTTTTTTTGCAGTTTTAGTTAGTTAGTTCTATATGATATGGCCAAAAGTATTTGGATGCCAGACTTTACCTCCCATATGTGGCCCTTCTCCACATATGGAAGAACATGATGGTCCAGAATGTTGAATTTTGACAAATTCCCCTCACTGGAATGAAGATGCTGAGAGCTAAGATAAATCCTTGTATACAGCCATGACCTCAACTCCACTAAACACCTTCTGGGGTGAACTAGTAGGCCAATTGCACTTTAGGCCACTTCAATGAGTGACCTCACTAACACTTTTGTGGCTGAATAACTTATTTTGGTCCCAACACACACCTCTACTCCCAGCCAGATGCCATGTGAACCTTTCTATAAATCACACCCAACACACGCTCAATCATGCATCCCTCTAATAGTATCATATTATCTGTTTGTTTTGAATTAACATGTATTTGTTACAAACCTTACACATATTGTTCAAGGTTATGTCTCTGAACAATAGAGTAGATACTGTATAACGGTAAACCTTCTGTGTGCTGTGTAGATATTGCACTGCTGTTGTGTAGATTAAACAAAATGGCTCATTTTTTATTGTTGGCTGCAGCTTGTTTCAGGAACATTTGCCACATCATGTGCTGTGATGTACCATTGGACCAGTTGAAGTGGATCAATACTAAAGAATGGCTGTGCCTCTTGGCATGTAATCATCTTGTTGGCTGATTTGACACTGATCCTCCATTATGAGCCAATGAAGCGTGCTGGACAGGCTCTGCGGTGGGGCTTGCTTCCATTGTTGGCAGAAAGCATGAAAGTGGATTGTGCATTACTACTACTACTACTACCACTACCACTACGACAACACATAATCATTGGTTTAATTATATTAGAGCCGTAATGGAAACAGGGTATCATAAGAAGCAGGACTTAAAAATACAGTCTTTGATAATGATCACAACATTTATTAAAAGTCGCTATAATAAATTGCTAAATCCTCAAGTGAAACCCACATAGCTCTAGGTCATAAATTAAGCCTTATATCCACAGACTAGGTTAGTGCAGCAAGCTTGTAGGGGGTGACAGTTATGTCTCTGAACTCACCAGGTTTATTCTTCCAACTCATTCTCCACGGAGCCTTAGACCTGTGCTGGATAAGTAAAACGGGCTGAGCCTCTAACCACACCTGAGGGAAGAAGAGATGAAACAGTAGTCTTAGTGTTCAGTTCTCCACAATTATCACCTTTTCTGACCCTTCTCCCACTATGTCGCCCTGACCCCATGAGCAAACCCCTCCTTCCAAGTCTCATTAAACCATGCCAAACCTCCGCTGTCTTCTCCATTCAGTTGTCCCCTACTCCAACAGGGCTCCATGCTGAAAACGCCATAGGGCTGAGGATAGAGCCCTGTGAGACACTGTCTGGTGCTGGCTGAGCACTGTCACGGCTCTTTGCTGGCTCTCCGTGGGTATGCTGGGACCGGGACGGCAGGGGTAATGAGATTTAAGGCTACTAATGGGAGATCATTGCCGTGGGAGGGTTAAGAGACCCATGTGAGTCTGGCTTACACAGTGGAGAGGCTAATGATGATTGTTTCTGACCACTTTGACCAAACTTCATCAGTCATCAATCTCATTAACAGAAAACCCATAATGGCCACATTGTCTGCACAATGCAGTCTAAGTTTTCCCCCCACATATATTATGGCTAAAAAAGACAAAAAATTGGTTTTGTCGCGAAATCTGTTGCGTAGCTGCTATGCAATTGGGTTTAGTCCTCTGAATGTTATATCCGAGTCCTGTCTGCATTGACTTATATACTTTTGGCTATGCCCTTTCATATAGGTTCCATTTGTCTTCCACAACTGTTCACGTTTTAACTTGCGATCACGCTTGAGCCGCATTTCACTAGTATGATGAGTGGCACTAAAGTCGCCGGCTATCACGATAAAGTAATGCATTCTCCACCCCTTAGGTAGGACGCCATGCTCAGCTCCCTGTGACTAGTGCTTTTGCTCCCTTCAGGTCTCAGCTTTAACTGGCTTTAATGTCATTTAGCTGCAGGGTGGCTATCTCCTTACTGCTCCATGAATTCATTTCCAAATGCCATAACATTTCCCAAAAAGCTCCTTCTTTTGAAATCGAGTAATTAGAAATGTCTATTTAAAGTTCACAGCTCTCACACTTGTATCAATTAAATGCTATTTTGAGGGTAATTCATCAGCAAATTAAATCAGTGCATTTAAGATGGTAGATATCGTTATATCTGCCTATTCTTTATGCACTACTAAGCAATTTAAATTTCATTAGAACTTCACTGTTGGCGTGAATCAAGATCTTTCAATCATAATCTTAGAGCAATGTAACATCAACGCTGCTGTTTATGAACCATGGGAAATAGCCATTGGTTAAACATGTGGTTTAAAAACTAAGACAGGACAACATACAAACACAATTAAAGAAGATGTTTATGTAACCTTTATATGCGGTGTTGTATTTTGCAATATAGCTATACACCTACTAATTTAGTATTTGATGATAATTAATCAATGTCACACAGGAAACATATCATTTTTAAGAAAAAGCATGGACCTTATGCTTAAAGATCCACCATCTGGTTCATAGATACTCCATCATCTGTCAGAATGAAGCAGCACAGATACTTCATTGAGAGCTGATTAGAAGACTGATTGGCAATCAATTATGCATACCTATTGTAAATCATTATATTTTCTCTGCAGACAGGAAGTTTGAATATTACATGCTGCATGAATCCTGGAATGTCATGTGGAGCAGATGTACTGATCAGTTTATTACCTTGCACAAAATGTGCATTGAAATCTTGTTTAAATGAGTATGTTGTTGCGTCTTCTTCTTCTTCTTCTTGCTCATCTCAATGTTAAAATGGAATGAGAAAACAATGGCCCAAGGACATACCTCTAATAAAACATTTATATCCACGGGGGAAAACATGTTCAGTGCTGGTCACCAGAGCAAACTGTCTATGATGGTAGTGAGTTCTTTTGATCTTAGTGTTTTGACGTGGGGGAAGCAATGCTTGTCATTGTCTGGGAAGACTCACCCCACCACACCTCCTACCTCTCATCCCACTGCATGGGGCAAAGTGTTAAAGTCTCACAGTGGTAGCACTAACTTCAAAAGCAGCCCCAATGAATGGAGACTTGTGACCCCTGCCCACTACCAGCAGCTAAATTGGTAGATAAAGAATCAGGGTAATTTGTATCAACTCAATAAGTTACTATGTGGCTAAACAGGAAGGTCATGACTTCATGCTGCTACTGCGGCCCCATGGCAACTGGACATCAATGTAACATCAGTTCTCAAAACACCGTTCCCCCTGCCCAATCTCAGACTTGGCACTCTGTAAACAAGGACCAATTGTGGAGGAACAACAGGGTAAATTATTTAAGCTCCATAGCAGCATGGTGAGATAACAACTGTCAACGGAAAGAAGTAACACTTAGTTTCTAAGCTGGCATGAAAGACAAAAAAATGCATAATTTTGCCTGTAAGGGCAGTTTTTAGTATGAGATCATGTTGCAGATGAATCAAGAATGGGAAGATTGAATGAGGGTGGATGGCAGTGGTGGGGACTCTTTGGTGTTGGGTGAACATTGACCTTCTCGGCCTCATGGGAATGAGTGAAAAATGGTATTCCCCCTCTTTCCCGGTCAGTTTGCTCAGCTCAACCAAATTTTTCTGTCCAATAAAATCAATGTTGCTATTGTTGGGCCAAACAGTGAGTTCTGACCATGGCCAATGTAAAGAATGCCAGAGTCCTTGTCCTGATGGCCCATTGGGACATTCAGATTTGATTATGAGAATGGTCAAGGTTGTTTTTCACCCCCTCGAAAGAATGGGCCTCCTTGTTCTCTAGAAGAACAATGATGCGTTTAAGTGCCATGTGAAACTTGCTGAACTCTGAGCAATAATTCAAGCCTTTGATTTTACAAATGTTTTTTTGACGTCCTCCACATCTGCAAATACCTCTACATTTTCACTGGACTTGGCAAAGAATTATTCTTCTCCACAACCTTATATTCAGCACTCTCCACTGGTGACTTTGTGCTCTATCTACTGCAATAAAGACAGACACATAGAGGCAGAAACATAAAGAAAAATGTGACAGAAAGGGAAAGGAAAGAAAGGACATGAAACAAAGGGCAAAAGAGAAAAAGTTGGACACGTACATAAGTTTTGCTATTTGGCTTTGTTGTTTGAATTAAAACAAAGGTTTCCTTCTTGGCTGTCACAATCCATTAGTGGATGTGGGAAGCCGGTATCAGTGTGCTGGCTGGCTCGCCTGGAGCTGCGAGTGAAGCTGACGGTGTGTGGAAACTAACACGAGCAGTGCGCTGTGACCGCGTCACCTGCAATCAGTGCCAGTGCACGGCCAGATTAATCATGACAGTAGGCAATATTTTCAACATTATTAGAAGAGAAACCTAATATTTTGGGACATCAGGGATCCGAGTTCTGGTGTCCATCAAAGTGAGAGCCTTCATTTTATGGTCCGTGGATGGGTAACCTCAGCATTTAACCCCTTTTAGATATTCCATCTCTCTCCCTGCTGTCTCTTCACACCACCCGGCTCTGCACCTTGGCTGAAAATAAGAGATGTCTGGCTTTTCTAATGCATTCATCCTACCCATGATAGCTGCACACATTATACCATATTTCCCAATAGCCAAACAAGTGATTGTATGGCTGTATTTGAGAATAACATGGACACATCGAGTATACCTTAACTGCAGAGTATTGGACCAAAAGGGTTTAGAGTACTAAAAACAAAATGCCACAGGGGGATTGTACGTATCATAGTCTGTCACTCTGAATTCTCTGTTTTGGAGGAGGCAGCCTTATGTCTGTGCCAATCTGACTTGCATTTTTTAAAACCCCTTTATATTTTAAATTGACAGCTATATTTTAATTGTATATTTTTACTTCTAGATTTGTTTAAAAGATATCATTTGATATTTGAAAACTCATTAAAATCCCTTTTGATATGAAAACAAAATCTGATATCTACTCTATAGGCCCTGTTTACCATGGTTAAGTGTGATTTTTATTTTTAATATGATTGATTTACTTCCATCTGTTTTTTACATGTGGTGCATGTGATCTTAATTTCACATACTTAACATGTTTGCCTAAATGCACATATCCAATATCAGGTTATAATATGTGGAAATTCACCTTTACATGTTTTTCATGTGATTACATATATCTCACATAATCACATGTAAATTGCATGTGATTTTTACACAACAGAATCCATCTAGCAGCAACTAGATGTATATATCATTTAGACATGAGCAATGTTTGAAATGTTTAATGTTAATATTTTGAGATTTACATACAAATCTAATCATGCACTTTCATATCTGCAAAGATTACTTTGTATCCCCTTTCATATTTTCCCTTTTTTGTGCTTTTAACATAAACTCTCCATCTTTGCTCACCTTGTCTTTAAACTGTTATACGGTGTATTAAACTGTCACATTCTTTGATTTTTACTCAATCTACAGAAAGTCTATTCATTGATCTAACTCGCTCTAACTGTTTTTTGGTCTTGTGGCTGTTTTCTAGTCGACTCGTGTTTGACTCGGCTGTCTCAGGATGCTGTGCAGTAACGTGTGACTGTTCATTAAAGGGACTTAGTGGGTTTAATACACCATAGCGTTTTCCCATTTATTTAATTTGTAAGGCACTGACATCAATTGTTGAGCTTCGTTTGCCCAGTCGTGGCATCAGATGTCACTGTTAATAAGGGGGAAGAGCGGTGTGTGCGCACGTGTCTGTATGTGTGTGAGGCTGGGTGCATTTGTGAGCCTAAACAGGAATTGAGAATGAATCGATTATGTGGCGTACCTACTGTTTGCATACTCAGAAAATCTCTTAATGTAAGAATGGTACTCTATTCGATTCAAGTGAAAATTTGCTAAATTAAAAATGCAGTTTTTTATCAGGGTTTTTCATGGTGCATTAATTCATTTCTCTTAAAAAGAGGAATGTTTTTGGCAGTGTGCATATATTAAGGGATGCATTAATGCATTTAATGCATGCAATTACTATTCAGAAAATGAAACATATTTAGGGAAAAGATTAAACTATTTTTCTTACATTTGGTTGAAGAAATGTTTTGCTGATTTTATTTTTGTCACCTCACTTAGGCTAAAACTTACTATATCCAAAAAATATTATTAGAACTATTAGGGAATAAAAACTGGACACAAATTAAGTGCTGAACTGAAAACTGCTCTGGCATTAATGTCTTACAATTTATTCAGCACAGTGATATAAAGAGCTACAACCAAGAGATTGGCTGCTCTTGGCCACCCAAGAGTTGGAAAATAATTAACAATAAACACATTTGTCAGAAATGCATGCACTGTACCATTGGAAGAATGTAATATAATCGCCAGTAGCTCATGCAGACCCTAAACATCTGCATGGGCCATTCCCAAATTCCTCAACAGGACATTTATAACGGTATGTTTGTCCCTGTGACTATCCATGTACACTGTCCTTTAAAACTCTGTTGGCCTTTCATAAGAAATGACCCCGTTTTTTCAAACGACGCCCTATTTGAATAACGGGGCACAAAAGGATGCGTGTGTTGGCTCAAATCAAACAGCAGCCCATTATGCAGTGGAAAACATGACTTCACAACATGTCCGGTCTTTCGGGTCTCTCTCATTCATCATTCTAACAGCCTGTAACCATAAGCTAGCTTCTGGGTTTAATATAAACGCACAGATACAATGACCAAAGGTCTGTGGTGCACAGTGAAGACCGGATGGCATGACTCAAGGCCCAAACGTGCCCCGTCACACTTAAGAAGTTCTTTGTCACAGCCAGAAAAACATGCCTCATAGTGTTGTCCTCCACGAGCTAAATCCACCCACTCACAGGTCCACGCATAATTCATGTCTCAATGACCCTTGGTCTTTTTTCTGTTGAGGCAGTTTAGGCCCGGATGTGCCCCAAATAAGACTACAAGAGCCTACCAGAGTACATTTTTTTTAAGTGGGGGTGAGCGAAAAAGGGACAGAGGGAAAATTCTGTTGTCAAGCGATAATATATTCATGCCCACTCACTTTGAGTCATGCTACAAAAGGTTCAGTGTTGTCTATTCTCGGCAGCTGTGCCTGGACTACAAAACTTGGAATCCTTTGTAGGCTGCAGCAGAAAACGTGTCCTTTGTGGGGCTTTGTGGAATATGTTTTATCGCAAGCCTTTGGACAGCCTGTAAAGCTTTCAGACTTAAAGACAGTTTGCATTGATTAACAGTTATTCTACATTTTCAGCCCACTGAGGTTTCATCGCTAGCCCTAAATGCTGACATTGTCCTTGAGAAGAAATATAATTTGAGTAGTAGTTAAATGTAGTTAAATGTTGTTCAACTTGGTTAAATGCAGTAAAACTCAGACAAACAGAGCTCAGCTCTTTTACAATAATTCGATATAATTGTAAATCATGCCTTAACATAATACAGTTACTAATGATGATCATGTCATATAGTTTCACTTTGATATAGAATCAGTCCATAACTCTGTAGTCCTGTTCTGACCAGTAGTACTGTCTACACCTGAGAACATCAAACACAGAAAAGCAGAAAGCATGAGTACTAAGAAACAGGTCTTTCACACAAATAGAAAAAATGAAATTTGCACCTACTGTACTATTTTGTCAAAGCGGCCCGACTTAAAAAAACAAACAAAAAAACCCCACAGTACTATGTTGCAGTACTGGCATGATGGCCGTGATCAAATAACGGCAGAGGAACTTGGGTTACTCAATCACTGGATGGCCATTTAGAATGTCAGTATAAAATTAGAAAAAACAGTTCTTTACTTAAATAACCTACAACACGAGTGTTAAACTGGATCCAGAAAGGGCCAGGTACAGGCTTTTATTCCAAGCAAGCAGAAGCCACACCTGATTCCACCGTTTAATTAGTCGTTCTTGGCTTTTCAGGTGTGACTTTTGCTTGCTTGGAATGAAAGCCTGCACCCACTCCGAACCAGTTTGACACCCATGCTCTGCAATATTATCACAAAATAATGCAATATTTAATGAGGAAAGATATTTGAAAGGTTGACTTATTTAGATTTTGATATTTATCTAAGGATGTATACTGATGCAGCAGGTAGCACTGTCTCCTCACAGCTTGAGGTTGCTCAAATCAAACCTGAGCTCAGATTTTACTCTGTGTGGATTTCTGCATGTTCAAGTGGGTTTCCTCTTGGTTTTCTGGTTTCCTTCCACCTTAAAAATCTGGATCCATAGGCATGTGTGTGTGTGCATGGGGTATCCTGTGAAGAACTGGTTACCATTCAGGGTTTATTCATGCCTCATGCCCAGAATAATGCTGTCACCAAATATATGATTGAATGACTGAATGAATGTCTACTTCTAAAAGGCTGAAAAAACTGACTGGAGTAGCTAATTGGTGGATGGTGCAGTTATTCACACTTGCACAGTTTGGCAATATTAGCTGTAATGTGCACCTCTAATTGGTGTCTGTGTACTTTTAATTGTTATAGGAAATAAATGAAATCTAATAACATATAATGTACCATATCTTCAAAACAATGGCATATTACCAAATTTTGCTATTAAAACTACCAAAGAAGAAATCACAAAACAGTTGTATTATATTATCATGATATCACTGTTGACGACTCTGTATAATATGCAAACAATTCTGTTAACACGCTGTTGGCACTCATTAAAGAAAAAAAGATTCTAACCTTTTCAATGCAAAATTAATCACCATGTCAATTTATCTCATATAAACACAACACTACAATGCTTAAAAAGCACCATTTTCTAATGTAAGGTGAAACTCCTTACTGAGAGAGTTTTAAAACCAGGTTTGCAAAGCAAAGAACCTTAACCTTGTGTCAACAGACCCAGTATCTCAGTATTGTCGATATATAGCGATGCACTGAATAACTCAGGCTCAGTGGATAACAGTTCAATAAAAAACAAGCAGGATAGATTAGGAGAAACAATGAGAATAGCTCAGGCAAATTAGACTCCTAATACATTTCCATAATAGATGTATTTTCCCAAGACATTCTGTAACAATTTTTCCTCTGATTCAATTAGCTTAATCAAATATTACTTCTAACACCTAACATTTTTCATTGTCTACCCCACCAGAATCTCTCTGCAGACTGAGATTCAGGAAAGAAAGTACGAGAGTGAGAGAGAGAGACAGAGAGATTGAGAGAGAGAAAGAAAAGCCAGCTCAGGCACATTACACAAAACACCATTCAAAACAGCACTTTTCCTCATGGCATACCTGATTTCTACCTTGCAATTAGTTAGGGAAATCTTTGGTTAGAGCTGCAGTCACCAGCTCTATGTGTATCTCTCTTGCCAGTTGGTAATTTGTTAGACTAAGCAGGTTTTAAGTGAGTCATTTATCCTTTCATTTCACCTCCCTCCATCTCTATCAGACTGTGTTTCTATTTGATCTGTGGGTGGCAGAGATTTTATTGAACCACATCTGAAAGCCATCATGTGGACTTTCTTGGAAAAAGCAAATGTATCACTTAGCTGCTTGTTTATCAGTTAAAATGTCATGATTGCAATGCAAGAAGCCAGAAGTGAAGGCCAGACGCTCTAAAATCTGTTTTTAACAGATCTTTCACCCAGGTGTGAAGCTTCTTTTACTCTGTATTGATGGGTGAAAGAGAAGGTTGGTTGGTTTATTTTTTTCCATAGTATATCATCAGTTCCATGTAGTATTGCTACTTGAGTTATTAACCAGTTTTTAATAATCAAAATGCATTTACAAGGGGCAGTCAAGTCAAACCAGGACTTTTGATTGTGCAGCAAAACTAAACACAGGTATGAGAGTAAAAACTCACTTTATTTCTCTATATAATCCTCTGCTACACTTACCCAGCGTTTCACAAGTGCTTGGATACCATCAAAGAAGAAAGTTTTCTCAGTACACCAGAGCCATGATCGGACTGCCTGTTTCATGTCTGAAATGCTGGCCTCCCAGGAACTCCTGTTATTATTGACCCAGTCATGTGGAAATGGTTTGCAGTGAGGTCAGGACTGAGCACAGATTTGGCAATAAGTCCCAGCTGAGTTCCTGTAATGTGCAAGACAGATGATTGTATGTACAGTTCCCACAGACAGATGCGTTGGCAACAGGTTATCCCTTTATTTTTTCTGTTTGGCCTTCTTTAAAATGTTTGCATCATTCAAATTATTGTATGCATCTCAGAGTCTCATTACTGTACTGTGCTTGAAGTCTTCTGTAAATGTCTTTGGTCTTATGCCTTCATTCACTAGAAATGTAATCACAAGTCCTGGTTAGACTTGAAAGACCCTCATAATTAATTGTTTTTCATAAATAAAGCAAATGCATGGACTAACACTTTTGCATGACTTTTTTTTTTACTAAAATTTAGCATTAGTTATTAAAATAATATTAACCAAACTCATGTAAATCAGTGAATGTTAATTTTTTATAATTGAGAGTACTATTTTATTTTGGTAATAAATTTGGTCAAAAATAAAGCATGATGGGATGCATTATTTATATGAAAATAAGCAATGACCTAAGATGTGGAGGTACTGGTACCACCATTAAAAAAAATAATTTCCAATGAAAACACATCTTGTTGTATCTTGTAAGTGTTTTGTTCTTCTCATCCCACAACAAGTTACCAGCAATTACAACACTACATTAAGTAATTAAATTACAAAATACACTTACTCCATTTATAGGTCTGCTTAATGTTAAAGAATACACCTGAAACAAGTTAGCTCCTCTTATTAGGCGTAAACACATTGCTCTCTACATTTGTCTGAAGATAATAAGACAGAAAATAAAGGTTGCAGCTTGTAATTGTACTACGAAACTGTAAACTCATCTGACCCAAAGACTTTCTTTTGCTAAAAAACCAAAATTTATATGTCTTGCTTTAATTGTTAGAAAGTGCTGACAATGAAGACCCTTTTAAAATTGTAGTTAGTGTATAAACATGTGGTTCGCCTTGCCCCCAGTTATTATAGAAAATGAATCAATCACGTCACAATCTGTCAGTCAACACCTTTATTAATATTGAATAAATTAATATTTTTGCAAATTAAGGGGAAAAAAAATCATGATATTTTGATGATATCAAATTCTGTAAAACATTTACCGACGTGTATTGTAGTTAATGTTGGAGCAAAACTTAATCCTAGTGCTGTTTTTTGGTTTATTCTTTTCAGGAGCTGTATCACTACAATGTTTTAGTATTTGTTTCTATACATTCCAAACAGGAGCTGTAACTATCCATATAATGAAAATAGTGACTGGAAAAAAGTTTTCCTTTTTTTTTTTAATGTGCTCAGGTTTTATTGTTTGGCCTTGCCTCTATTGCTTTCTGCGCTTTTCATTTAATCAAATTATCACATTCTAATTAATCCTCATGGTCATGTGAACTACACAATAATGGGATTTATATACATCCTAAATTGAGCTCAGAAGTATGGTAAATTGGAAATTTTTCACAGATCTACCCAAAGATTGACTAAAAATGGAATTTATGATTGTATGTCTGTTGAATGCCTTAAATGAATATTTAGTATATATTTAATAATTTTAATGCATCTTTGTGATATTCTATTGGGAAAAAGGTGAGACAATCATTGGCAATTTATGTTTAAGGCATTAATTATATTTTAAGTTTTTAAAAATATAATTGTTGTTTTATGATATTAAATGAAACCTGAAATCTTATTATGTGGAAATTAGGTTTTATTCTCACAAAGATTATATGTAAATTAAAAAAAAGTTTTTCTTTCACCAAATAAATTCAAAAGAATTTAAGGACAAACTTATTTCTTAGAGTAGTGTGTTTAAAATACACTTTTTTTTTTGTTCCTAAAAACATAGAGCTTTCTCTTTCATCAGGAGCAAGACATGACCTCTGGACTAACTGCTCAATCAGCGGCATGGACATGAGAGGAGTTGGGCTGCACCGCCACAGATTAATCATCTGACATGTTGATGGGGTCAAGATATTTCACACAGTGCAATGGTAAGCCAGTAATGTTTTACCCTTTACTAACAAACCACTAAGACACATTAACCTAAATATTTAAGTACTTTTTTTTTTTTTTTTTATAACTATGCACTTTAATGCAAACTTCAAAGAAGGTCACAAACTGAACAGCAACACCAGAAATGAAAGAGGCAATGTAATAACAATATTTACATCACAGCACTGTTAAAAATATAAATCTGGTCTATCTATCTATCGATCTATCGATCTATCTATCTATCTATCTATCTATCTATCTATCTATCTAGCACTGTTAAAAATATAAATCTGATCTATCTATCTATCTATCTATCGATCTATCGATCTATCTATCTATCTATCTATCATATAACATATAACATATATTTGTTTTTTAGATGCTTTGCAACATTAAATATTTATACTGATAGGTCCAACCAGTTGTATTTGTAACTGTATTTGTAATTGTTGGAATAATTAATGTGACACAGAAAGAAACACTTCGGGATGTGTTGTTAATGTAGAATTCTTAATTGCAGGATAGTAATGGTAACTACATTGTGTATTTTTTGTTATTTACTACTACCACTACCACTACTACTACTAATAATAATAATCATCATCATCATCATCATCATCATCATCATAATCTCATACTTTCAAAATTAAATGCTCGGACAACTTACAATATATTCAGTCATATCTATGAATGTTTTATGATGTCAGAGTCTAGTTTCAAAAAACGTTGCAATGCTGAAGTAAACTTTACTGAGAGATGTTTAAATATGATTCTTGCTCTAACATTTATTGATGATCCTTGTGCTGCAAAATAATGCCTCTGGGAACCTCGGACCAAATTTCAAAGGTTTGTAATGAAATGAACTTCATATTTGTATCTTTAGTCTGGTCACACCACCCCTTTTAGTTCTTGTAAAAAACCTCACCAGACTAACAATGAATGCTGTGTGGTGGGCTTAATGACCAACTACCAGTCATCAAAGAGAGAAGAGAGAGACAGAGACACAGAGAGAGAGACAGTGAGAGAGACAGGACGGGGGGGTCAAAATTGAGGGAAAGTGGGCCTTTCTTTCTCTGACACAAACAGTTGATACAACATGATGAGACCTTTTTTCCCCCCCAAAAAGCTGCCTTTGTTTAGGTCTGTGAGTGCTATAGAGCACTTTAATTATAGGAGGTTTTAGTGTCATCAGAGGATTCCAGCACTGTACACTCATCCTGGGTATTTGTTTTCCAAGTGTGTGTGAGATGTGATTATCTTTTAATGACCAGGGCCTGCGCCTCTCACCATTGCTCTGGTGTTAAGTTTATTTTATTACCTTGTGGGGATATATTTGCTCATCTTTTCCTTTTTCACTCACTATGTTTGTTCCATTCTGCTTGAAGTGGTGTAATGGTACAAAGGGGACATCTGCGTAAAGCAATGTTTTGCTCTGCAAGTTGTTGTGGAGAATGCCACATTAGCAGAATTTCACAATTTTTAATCAGAACCAGGAATTTACAATTTATATATAGAATAGTGTCAAGTCAATTGAGTGATGAATACTAGTCAATCCATTAAATATCAGAAGAAATAGATATTTCTTCCCCAGTCAAAACATAAAGATAGACTAGAAGGTAGATAAAGATGTATATATGTATATATACTCTGTGTGTGTGTGTGTGTGTGTGTGTGTGTATGTGTGTATGTGTGTATGTGTGTATGTGTGTATGTGTGTATGTGTGT
>JAQMYG010000036.1:9121989-9135496 GCA_030014215.1 Clariallabes teugelsi | reverse complement strand
ATGTGTGTATGTGTGTATGTGTGTATGTGTGTATGTGTGTATGTGTGTGTGTGTGTGTGTGTGTGTGTGTGTGTGTGAAAAACTAATTGTAATAAAGCATATTATTCATTAACTACTATGAAACCAATAGGTAAGATAATAAAAGACCTTTTTTTTGTACAGTACAACATCCCTACACCCTTTGCTATCTGAGATCTGAGTACCCGTTGCCAGTTTTACCTCAGCTCTGAGATGTTTTTATTGCCCCCTTATGTGCTTTTCTGCAATGGCCTCTATTTAGGACACCTCGGCCTGGGTTGTATAAAGCCATCCAGTCGTTAGAGAGAGTAAAATTACATTCCTGCTTTACTAATGTTTAATTACATTAATGTGCAATATCAGGCGTTAACGGGCATTAATTATAAATGAAGACATAATGACTGCCATTAATATTTAATTAAAGGGCAATCAAGTGTTATTTGGCAGTGTTACAAAACTAGACACTAATAAAAGAAGATTCTGTTCAGCCTGTAATAGGAGAAAATGGGGACAAAGGAACACTGTCATTATTAGCAGTAAAAAAATGTGAATACTGTGCAGATAGATTTTGTGATTACATTTATGCATGCTTTTCTCTTCTAAAGTGGTTTGAACACTGGGTTTTTTAAGTTAATAGTAATCTATGTGAAAGTAATTAGGTTTGTACTGTGGTATTTTGCAGAGTACTGCAATATTTCTCAGAAATTGAATAGGTTATAGTAATATAGAAATTGCAAGTTCATTCTGGGGCACATTAATACAAGAGAAAAATTCTTTATGTTCAACAATGTTAGAAAACAATGTTATAAAGTTAAATAAAAGTGTTCGGTTCTGCCAAGCTGATTCAGTCCATACATGTGGCTATGTGTGGATAACAAATGTGTAATAATGCTTGCAGCTTTACTGACCTTCACCAGTAAGTAAGTGGTTGTTAATAATGTCATGTCCAACCAGGAGTGCCAAATATTTTGATTAATATTTTACTGTGTACTTACATGTATAAAAGCACATGCGGTAAAAGCACCTATTTACTCACAGTAAAGTAATTATTACACTGAAATATGTACATTATTACACTGATGTACAAACATTTGTTTTCACAAAATGACTTAAAAATCCAAGATGTTATTTCTGTCAAGTAATTTAGCTTTAGCTTTTTGAATAAGAAGACATAGTCGCACTAGTCAAATTTAACTTTGTAAAAAAAAAAATTGGTAGCATTAGGCTTGATTGAGTAAATGAAAAACTAAAAGGTAGTAAAGTAAAACTTTAAAACTTTTTTTAGTGAACTAAAATTAAAACACTCTCATTCTTTATTAATCAAATAATTCCCAATTTTCCTAATTTTTATACATATGTAAAAAAGAAATACATATGTTTAAAAGTTTTGAGTAGTTATTTCTATACCATTTAGATAATTTATAGTATTATATACTATTTGGTTATCATTTCAGTTTCATAATGATCATTGACAAATCTTTCTAATTGTAGATAGAAAATGTTTGAGAAATAATTTGTCCTTACTGTATATTTACTTGGAGGACTTACTGTAGATAAAAGTACTTCATGCTTTAAATCAGAAGTTCTCACAGTGGGATCCTGCTCACCCCCAGAGGTCTTTGAGGCATAGCCTGTGGGTCTTTGAGTTTTCTTTTTGGTTACAGTGATGGAAAGGTCTATGATGAAAGGATCCCACTGTTTTCAGATGTTATTAAATTTATTGACCAATACATTTCTTTAATTTGAATGAGATTAGTCAAAAACTCAAACAACTCAAGTTCAACCTAATGCATACTGTAATGGCTTTTCTTTTTCATTTTTATTAAAGAGCTCTATATGGCGACAATAAAAGCCTACATATTATTGTAGAGTTTAAATATTTCAATAGTTGTAGTATTTTCACAAAATAAATCTGTAAAAAAATAAATAAAAATCAAAACACATTTTTATATTCATGTTATTATTTTTTGCAGTAAAACAAAATAAGTACATTACCTGAATGTACAATTTTTATTATAAGTTAGGTCAGTTTTATTATTGTAAGACTTGAATGAAAAGAGAAAAACAATTACACAAGAAAACTGACCAAAGGAAAGTGCTTCAAAAGCCACGTTTACTGTAATTGTGTGCTGAGAAGAAATAAAAATGAAGTGGGTTGTTTTTGTACACTCCGAAGTCTGTTTGACATTGAGAGAGGCCTCCGCATTTGCCTTGTGGCCCAGCCTGTTGTGCTGAAGAACACCCATGCAGCTCTATTGAGATGGTAAGCACAGCTTGTTTACTCAAAGTTTTCCTTTCTTCCCATTCACATTCACCAGTTAGCAAAACAAAAGGGGCTATGAGGCAGTCATTTGTCGAGTGGGCTCACGAGCATGCTGGTCAAGCAGAGGAGGCTGGTTTGTGGTACAGCACATGTTTGTTAGGGTGGCTCTCAGCATTGTTTTAACCCAGGATGCCCTCCCTCTTTCGCTGGTGATGTCCTCCACTCTGGTGGAACATTAAAGGGAAAAGTAGTTTTATGTTTAATGTTAATATGCATACTAAGTGTATCTGTATGTATCTTTGCTATGCAATTCACTATTCTGCCATTATTTTGTTTTACTGTACTGTGGGATAACTGAAGACTAACAGTTAAATATGGATCTGATCCAAACTTTTATAGTGCCTTTAAGCAGTTTTAGAGAAATGTACAGAACTGTGCGAAAATCTTAGGCCATCCCTCATTTATTCATATTAATTAAATTAAATTTAATTTAATTAAATGATGTATATTAAAATTAAAGTAATAGGAACAAATGTTTTACTGCAACAGGCTGCAAAGTGCGTAAAGATACAATTTAAAAATTGGTTGTATATGTAACAACCTCAGCAGCGACCTCATTTCCCCTCTCGACTGTCTCCTCTTCAACCACTCAGCATTCAGCAACACCAGTATACTAATCACCTACCTGGTCATCTGTCATCATCTGCACCTGTTTCTCACTGATCCATACCTTACACTAGATCATTTTTATGCTCGGATGATTCATAAGTTACTTAACAAAAAACAAAAAAACATTCCTCTGAAACTGCTCAGGTACAGGGACTGAAAATGAGAGCTATAAACAGACCAAAAAAAGTCCTTCAGGAAGCCTTTAGAACTATTCCTCATTAAAAAAAAATACAAGAAAGTTTGGGTCTTTGAAGGGAAAAATATGATGGAATGAAGTGCGGATCAAGACTTTTGCACAGTAATGTACATATAAAGATGTATTCTCCTCAAAAGATTTCTCTTCTTGAATTTTGTAGATGGATTTGATAGAGCCGGCTGGACTGCCACTTCATCTCAGACAATTCTAAGATGACACAGAATATTTTCGAATAAATCTGACTTCAACGGATGAGCTGCATATATTTTGTAATCTTCCATTTATCTCCCCACTGACATTAATGACCAAATGTTACTTTTCATCTATGCCATCATTATAGCCTACATTTCTTCTCTTTTAAAAGTTAATTTCTGTCTTCTTTCCTCCAGCTAATATTTTGAATATGGAGTAGAGCTTTGTTAGTGAGAATTTTTAAAAGCTTAAAATGTAGCACACATCACTTAAACTGATCTTGTATTCTCTATTCTCTAAGTTGTTTTAAACTTGCTTCACCAATACATTTATTGGAAAATAAATGTCTCCTTAAACACTCCTAGCCCTCTTCGGACGGGTAGCAGCTTTTGGAGTCTAGTTTAGTTGGAGTCTTTTTGGAGAAGGAAATCCTCTAGTGTCAAATTTTATACCAAGTTATTCATTTTATTTCTAATTCTAATGTCTTTTTTTAATCTCTGAATGCATGTTTGTTTCAATATCTGTGAGTACGTGTGGATCTGCATGTCTTCATGCATGTGTTAGTTGAATGCATGTCTCAGCACTTGTAAAAGCCAGCGTGTGTTTGCAGTCAGCAGTACATATCTGCCATTCCTCAAGTCTTCAGTATGCAGAAAACATGGTGCTATAATTAACCAAAATCTCCTATGTCACTCCATCGTCCATGCTGCACTGACCCTGTAATATTTCATCCAATTTGTGTGGTTTGACGGACCATCCCTTAGCAGAGGCTTTTAGACTGACAGTGAAGGTCTGGGGACGCCCACACCACGGACAGCTTTAGCATAGTTCAGAGCCTTCACATAGAATTTGTTGCTCAAGTCCAAAGACTGGATGTGATACACTTTCTGTTCTATTTGGCTCGCTTAGAAAACTATTAAATGTTCCATAAAGAACTGTATAAGAAGGCGTTTCCTGACAAAAAAAAGTGCCAAGTTGTACCTCTTTAGATAGCTGGAGCAGTTAACCATCCAGAAGGCTAAGATTAAAGAATTACATCAGATTTGCCTAATATTTGACTTCATACCTTCCAGCTCTCCTCATTTCACCCTTGTGTGTACAGTTAGTCCCCTACATACAAACATTCGAGTTATGAACTTTCAAAGATATGAACATGAGTTTGCGCATATTCAATCACAGTGGTTAGATCACATGTCCGGCATACATTGTCACATGCATACAGCTTGGATACTGGATGTCCAACCATCCAATTGTTCAGCCATCGGCTCGATTATAAAGAACAAGGACAAGATCATGGAACATGTTAGTATTATACTTTGTATAGCCAATTGTGTTAGCATCCTAGTACCTAGACAATGTTTGTTGGACTTACGAATGAGCTCTTGGAATGGAATTTATTCGTTTGTTGGGGACTTACATCTTTTTAATTCTGTAATTGATATTTTTTGTGTCATTTTAATACTCTTGAAGGAATCAGTCAGTATTTGGTTTTCTGGCCAAATGTGCTATAACTTGAAATACCACTGTGGGAGTTTTCAAAAACATAAAAACATGAACTGACTCAGTCTTCTTCTGCATGCCTTAACTTATGCTTCTAAAGGTATGTATTGAAAAGTGTAGTTTTAAAGCTAATTTAAGATAGAGTTCAGTGTTACTCATGGCCTGGAAACTGTAAAGATATATATGGAGCTGACATTGCACATTAGCTAGTCATTAACAGATAAGGGAGGTTAGAAGCCACCTCATTGCCCTTATCCTCCAACAAATCTAATGTAGTGGTGGAGATACTGTAGATGGATCATTAGTCAAATACATCCCAAATCCATCATCACTATCTGTTATACTCACTGCTGTCCAGCACTCAGTGTATACTAAAGCCTGGTTTTAATGCTATAAAATGGCATTGTAAAACTCAACAAAACAAAGAAACAATAGTGTATTTATAGAGCATTAACACAGAACAGATTCATCCAATAACAAACCAGTGAGAGTACAGGAGTGGTGTAAGACCAGCAAAATAAAAAACATTGTGGCACTTGTTGCCATAGAAACCTAAATATAAAGAGGTAATTTGTGACAATAACTGTAAGTCATTTCCAAATAACAGAACATGTCCGGTTATGGATGTTAGCACTATTGTATACACTGTTAAAAATAAAGGTGTCAAAAACACTCTTTAAAAGCAATGCAACAACAACAAAAAAGTTTGATACCAAAATAAATTTTTAACCCATGGGGCTTTAACCATTTTTGCCTTTGTCGCAATGAATTGAATAAACATCATTTGCCACAGATGGACTGGCACCCTGCCCAGGGTGACTCCACCTCATGGCGTAAGTCTCCTGGAATAGGCTCCAAGCCTAGTGCGACCCAATATACAGGACAAAGCAGTATAGACAATAATGACGATTATCTGCTACAATTACAATTGTAATGGGAGAAACAAAAAAGGAATCAACAAAACAAAGTTATTCTTTGGTGCACCTCTGGCAAACCTGAATTTTCTTTCTTTTTTTTTTTTTTTTAGATATGTCTGTCCAGTTTGCAAAGCATGCCCCAAGTACAATACTAATATTGCTGTACAAACCTGGAACACATCAGTAGCTTGCAAATGCTGCATAATCACTAATTATTACATAATTTTGCTTTCTTTCAAACATTTAAAAAATATTATTTCGCAGATCGCAGAAGGCAAATCGCTGCTCAGCACTTAATTCGAGCACTCGCTTGCATTGCATCCTAATCTTCTGCTGCTGACAGAAATTGCACTTAGCAAATAGGAATCATTTGGAAGTTGTTTAGCTTGGGCGCTTGCGCTACATGTTTAAGTGTAATATCATTTACACGTTCCTACTACCACATCAAATAGTAACATTCCCTTCAGCACTTTAAATATCCCTGAGCTTTCCAGCAAGGCAAAGTGCTTTGGGAGTGTCCATGCTGTGGTGACACATTACCAATAGCTGATGCCAAGAACTAGGAAAAGTTCACACACACCTCCCCCTGTCGTTCCGCCTTGAATATGTGAAGGGCACAGGAGAGGTATGAAGTTAGAGTGACACTGACTCTGCTTTCCCTCCTTATTACCCCTCATGATGAGCACCTCGAACCTCCAGCATGTAACTCCATCCACTTGGTGTAAATTTCATAAGTTTATATTGAGATCTCAGCGGTGATTAGGAGTGCTGCTTATTTTTTCCCTAATGCTCATCTGAGCCTTGTTCTGTACTGTATATATTGCCTAATAAATTTGAGACAAGATGACATGTCAGATTTTTTTTTTTCCCTAACAGATTAATTCTGTACTTTGATTACTGTAACCGGAGTCATGGAGACAAGAGTCATGGAGAGGATTATAAAAGTGTAGTAAAATGTAGCAAAGCATGCGTATGTCTTATTTTTTTATGAGAATGAGATACTAAATTGAGGTCATGAATTTTATATGCTTACACATGCTTTGCAGTACTTTACTAGTACTTGTGTGACCCTTCAGCACTTTAAATATTAATTAAACTGATACAAATAAAAAGGTGCTAGATTCAATAAGTTTATTCAATAAGTTAAAGTAAGTGTAGTTCAAGCTTCTGCACAGAAGGACACACATAAAAAAAAAAAACATCCAAAAAACATATTGTCCAATATTGAGTTTTTATAAACTACAGAGCAAAGTGTCCATTTCCAACACATCTACGTGAACGTTGGTGCTTATTTGATTTACTCTTGCCTTTTTGAAGACCAAGTTTGAATGGGGGCGTCACGGTGGTGTAGTGGTTAGCACTGTCATCTTGCACCTCCAGGGTCCGGGTTCGATTTCCGGCCAGGCTTGATTCCCGTCTCTTTTTGCATGGAGTTTGCATGTTCCCCCTGTGCTTGTTGGGTTTCCTCCGGGTACTCCGGTTTACTCAGATTAGGCTAGCGTTCCCAAATTGCACATAGTGTGTGTATGTACTGTATGTGTGGGTGCCCTTCGATGGATTGGCACCTTGTACAAGGTGTACCCCGCCCCGTGCCCTAAGCCTCTTGGGATAGGCTGCAGAACCCCCGTGACCCTGAATACAGGATAAAGCGGTATAGAAGATTGTGTGATAGTGAGAATTCATACGGACTAAAAGTGGCCACAATTGGATTACATTTTTTAAAAAATCTATTATTGCTATTATCTGTTGCTTTTATTCATCATCTCATTGCCACATTGTGGCAACTTAAACAGAGTTGTGTGTACATTGTGTACCAACTCATACAAACAAAATGTACATAATGCTGCTGAATACACACTGTAATATAGTTTATGCTGTATTTTACAGAAAATTAGAAACTTTGCCAACAGGTTTGAAAAAAGAAAAAATCTGGGGTGCCAAGTAGGAAACAACACAATCCAGATGACTCAGTAACTCGGGGACTAAAATTATGGAAGGGTTGAACCATGGGGCACTGATGGGTTCCCATACATTGTAGTTGTTATTAATTGAAACTTGCAATCAAGGCAATACAATATACAGTCGGCAGTTAATGGCTAATTGATCAACTCCTGAACTTTAGTGTGAAGCTTCAACCACTGAGCCTTTATGATTATTTAATATTATAGGCAAGTGTAGAAGCAGGATGTAGTTTTATATTGAGTTGTGCAATAAAGAAACTGTAATTCTTCTTTATTCCCTAATTCGAGCCAAGCAGAGAGAAACAATAGCCTTAAAATTAGCAGGCAATAGGCATAACAAGAGCAGGAGTGATGTTCCCAGAAGTGAGAACTGCCCTTCCTTCCTCCTCCTTATGCTGAAATTTCCTCACCTTATTAGCTAGGTGAGATGTGAAGGGGCGTTAGGGAAAGTGGCGAAAGTCGCAGCCCCATGCCGAGAGCTCTTCACTGGTGTGGAAGTGGATGAGCATGCGAGCTGATCACAGGAAATCACGCACACCCTGACGCTGTTTGTGATCCCGGGCCATTAGTTCTCACTGCTTTTGGCGCTCTGGCCAACACCAAGGGAAGTTCTTTTAGCGCGTTCATAAAATACGTCAATTAGCATTGTCACAACAGCATTTAAAGCAGTGCTACTGAAAAGGCAGCTATGCACTTCAAAGCCATCTGAGAGACTTTGTACAAGTGTACACATTAGTTTCAGGTAACTGTGAATGATCTTTCAGGGTACAAGTTATGGTGTTGATTACTGGCGTGACAGGAACCATGATTAAAACAGGGAGATGGTAATGGCAAGGCATTCGTAAATTGGCTCTGTGTGCCTCTCTAAAGGGTGATGTATGACGCCATTAGAATAACCTCACAGCCTCTAAAGACACCAATCTTCTCGCCTTGTCCTTCACACATGATTGTCTTGACAATTGGGAGTCATACAACAAATGTGTATGTACAGTATCATGTGAATGAGGGTGCTAATATAGTAAACAAGTAGCCATCAGTGTATATGATTAAAAGCTTTACTTTCAATGACAAATTCTGAAATATGAACATGCAGAAGCTCTGACAATAGTTCTGGCTGCAATTCAAATCCTGGATTTATATTAAAGTACAGATATTAATATGCATTAATTTCATTTCATGCTCCATTTAATCTAATTGTAAATAAATGTGTTGGTGTTAAACAACAAAGGAAGCAAAAAGAAAAAAAGATGGAAGGAGTCTCCAGTGTCAGTGCTAGTAATAATGTTGTTGTTATTATTATTATTATTATTATTATTATTATTATTATTATTATTATATAAAAATAGAGAGCTAATTATGAATGATTTAGGTAATAAAAGGAATGTTGTTACATGTTACTATAAATGGACAAACACAGTACTGTAAATGGAAGCTCAATGCATTGTTCATTGGACTTAAAAAAGAATCAATCAATAAATCAACTTTTGGGTGGTAACTGTAACCACTAGGTTCCTCTTCCCACCGGGTGCATCGCCCGCCTCCAACAATGATAAATAACATTGGCGTTTTCCTTATTTATTAATTTTAAGAAACTATTTTATCCAAGGCCACATAAGATCCAAAGCTTATCCTGGGTGTATTGGATGTGAATCAAGAATTCACACCAGATGAGACATCTGTCCATCAGTGTACTTATTATATATTTAGAACATAAATATAAAATAAAGTTAGCTGATTGGTCAGAGGTTAGGTGTTTATTTCATTGTTAAAATATCTTCTTTAATACCAGTATTTTGAAACGTTACACGCACTCTGCTTGCTGGAAGTTGTCCGTGAGGCGCTAGTAAAAGGTGGCTGTAAACACACTGCATTACGGTTTTCCGCTAGCTAGGCTACTGGACAAATGTTTGTAGAAACACCTCTGTAAACATGTCCACCCCATCATGGTCAGTCAAATGGTGGCTGAAACTCCAGCCGACCCGCTGATACCGCAGTCATGTCAACGGAAGTGTAAATGTATACTCAGTTTTCCTAACAAGTCAACATAAGACTCCGAACACATGTCTTGTCCTCATATGTCCCAAAATACACACAGCCTATTCCAGCCAACAAATTTGAGAAGATTATGTTCTGCTTACTTAAGTACAGAAGGCTGGCGGGGTGATTGAGCGATGGCTCTGAGAAACGTGAAAGATGATGGTTTACGAGGGAAAGTGATACGGTGGGGTATCGGGGAGGGGCTCTGATTCTGATCCCACTGGTATTTCAAGAGAGCAGCTCGTGTTTTTTTTCTGCCCGTATATCTGTGTCAGCCTGTCAGTCCGGATCCTGCTGACTGGGCCTGGTGTGTAGCAAGAGTAGATGAGAAAAACAGCTACAGTCTTTAAAGTCTTAAGTATACTTTGTTAGCAGAATAATATTTATATGTGAGGTGTTTAGTGGAGGGTGTCAGGAGCTAGGATCGTGGGGTGTTGTCTAAACTGTGGGGCCTGCTAACACTTGGCGGACTGTAAACACAGTTATGAAAAGGCAGATCTCCTGCATCAGCTTGTGTGGGAGCCCCTACAGGCAATGAAAGGTATAGCAGGATTTATGCTTTACATTCCGAAACTCTACACTACAACTGTAGTGCTCTAAAGCTGTACTAATATGGATCATGTAGATACTCTCTAACACCATCTAGCACTACTTAGAATCTCCTGTAATAGATTTGCAAAAATAAAAGAAATACATAGTTAAAGCAAAACACATCATATATCTCTTTTTCATATTTCTATGACTAACAATACATATTAGGGTTTTTCTAATAGGACATCTATCTATCTATTCAATTCAATTCAATTCAATTTTATTTGTATAGCGCTTTTAACAATTGTCATTGTCGCAAAGCAGCTTTACGCAATCAAAAGAATTATTTAAGTTTGTATGGAATGTGAATGTGTATGAATCAAAATGGTCAGATAGTCCCTAGTGAGCAAGCCGAAGAGCCTATCTATCTATCCATCCATCCATCCATCCATCCATCCAGCTAACTCTGAGACAGATTCTCACCAATTTAAACATACAAATACATATATTGAGACATCTACTACCAGTCATAACATATGGACACACCTTCTAATTCCATTCCAATGTATTTATTTCTTTCTACATTGTAAAACAATGCTGAAAGCTTCCAAAATATGCAATAATCCCTCTTTGAACAGTTTATATTGAGATGTATTTGCTTCTTATGCTCTGTAAATCCTTCATAACGCCTCTAATCTGAGGTGCTGGTTGTTAATTGGTGATTTTTGAGGCTGGTGACTCTAAATGAACTTCTCTTCAGCAGAGGTAGGTTTTGGTCTTGCTTTCCTGGGAAGGTCTTCATGAGAGCCAGTTTCATCATGGTGCTTGATGGGTTTTTGCAAATGCATTTGACAATACTGTTCTTGCAAGAACTGTTCCAGAACAGCTGAACTTTGTTTCCTAAAATAACAGCTGACTGACATTGTTACTTAATTACACAATTCCATATATGTTATTTAATAGTCTGGAAATCTTTAGTATTGATCGAGAATGTAGAAAATAAATCCAAACTTGTGTCCAAGCCTTTGACTGGTACTGTACACAATGCCCAGAGATGAAGAGGGGGTCTAAACACTATGAAATGTCATGTGTTATAAATTTCGGTGCTGTGATGCAGCTGTGATGTTGCTTAAAGATAAATGGACATTTTTTTTTTACAGGAATCAAAATGCCATTTACCGATTTTAAAGTTTATATCATCGAGTGCAAGATAATATTGTTCTGTGGAAGTGTGGAATCGCTTTGGCAAATCTGTCAAAAAGCTTTATGGCTTTATAAAAGAGCAGAGTCATCTCGCTATTCAAATATTAAAAACCCCAAAGTGCATTATTACTCTGAATTTAGTTGAGTTCTGTGATGGGCGCTTGACATTTTCAGAGCAACTGGTGGGTGTGTTGGTGGTTAAATATAAACAGCAAGTTTGTGCCATTGATTATTTGAGACAATCTTTGGAGTAGAGAAATAAGAGCCTGCCAAAAAGATAAATGATTTTGGGGTGGGTTTCATCACGGCAAAGGCCAAAGCTCCCTTCTACCACCATTTGTGCTTCTAGTAGTATTAAAGTTTAAAAGTAAGTTGTACAAATTACCTGCTGGAGCTTCTATCTCCCAAATGGCAAGTCTAAAAGGAACATCTCTGATATATCACAGCTTGGTGCTGGGGAGAAACTTGATTCGCCAGGCTGTTACACTAGATTTATTAGTTGCTGTATTTTTCTAGCGTCAACTGATGTTCCATAAGCCTGAGCCTCCGGGGTTTAGGGTGGCCTCTTCCCCTCTGGCAGCTGATGGAAAAGTATTTGGATGCCGGTCTATTCCTGTGAGGGTGTTAAACACAACAGATTAAGGCGCTCTGCAAACCTCCAAAGCAAGTATTAGGCCACTTATCATATTAGTTTTGCTATACTAATCCATCTGGTATCGTTGTGGGTCTGCCTCCGCTCCACATGCTCCACCTTCGACTTGGTCCTAGCCCTGTAACATGAGACGCATCAAAGCACATAACACGGAGAACTGCAGCATCTTGGATTCCTGTGCTAAACCCGGTTTTGGCTTCCAGTTTGTGCTGGGATGGGGAAACCTAAATCTGCACATGCCTTGGCATTTCACACAGCAGCAAGCTTAAACACTTGTTCAGCAGCGGTCGTTGTAGTTCGTGTGAGGTAAACAGGTGAAACTCTACGAGAGTATACAGTGATTTCATGTTGTGAAGGTCAAACGACTGATTCCTGCCAAAGATGCCTAGACTTTAGCTGCATGACGTCATAAAGAGTTGAAATATGACTGAGGATGGCTTAATGATTGGTTAACAGTTATATGAGTATGCTTTGCAGTGTTACTAAAGATACTGAAGTATCAGTGTCCACACATGTTTAGTCAGATATTCTGTATCAACATAGTGGTCATAGTTGGAGGATGACACTGCTCACTGAGCTTTGCCTATTGTATCAGATTGCAAACGATGGTGTCACAATAAACCTTTATCGAGTGGAATCAGTAAATGTTGTTTATACTACTTTGATATCATTGCAAAGTACTTCCAGGCAAAACCTCTAACCATCTCTCCTGTTATTAAATAGTTCAAGACTGATCATATCTTTACTTACTTAACCTTTAGGTTATTTTTTGTAATTACGTTTTTATATTACAGCCCCCATCATGGTCTTTTATTTCATTTTCATAGCAATGTTATGCATAACTTATATATAACATAAGTTATACAGGCACTTAGAATCAACTCAGACTTTTAACTGAAGCAAGCTCATGCTTACTGATATTTAAATAGGGTCACAATATTATCTAGCACTTTAAAGTAAAAGTGTTTCTTGTCACGCATGTTGTGATCGGTTCTTATCTAACAGCAATTTGCCAACTAATGCAATGGTGTGTTTTGCAACTTATGTACTGTACATTAAACGGCTGTACCTATAAGCACATCAACATATATAAGTCTCTATAATGAAGAATATGGTCTTAATGCATCATGTTTTTATTACAGGTTTGGTTCATGATATCTCGCACCTCACACCTTTCCTTGTTTTGCACTGACCGTCACACAAGCCTAAGGACAGCATTTTATCCAGCTTAGAGCTTTTCCTGTTCTGCTGAGGCCAGGGCCAGGGTTGAACAGACCTCTTGTCTCTTGTGCACTCTCTCTCTCTCTCTCACACACACACACACACACACACACACACACACACACACACACACACACACACACACAC
>JAQMYG010000036.1:9053159-9080333 GCA_030014215.1 Clariallabes teugelsi | reverse complement strand
GTATTACATATGATGCTCTATGATGCATTATATACTGTATGTATTAATAATGCATTATTAATATAAGATTCATCAAAAAGTGTTTTTATTATCTATAACTACATATAAGCATCTGTTTAATAAACATGCCAGTCATTATACAGCAATATGAAGTTTTTGTTATTATAGATATGCATAATAAATGTGTTATAATATATTAGGAATACAACATTCATTTGCATTCACTTGCATGTTCTGATCTTTTCTTATATGAATACTGTACACCTTTAATATGCCAAAAATTGTGGGTTTGATTACAGATATACGTCCTATAAATTGTTTTAAATGTACTGTATTTATAACGCATTATGAATACAGGATTGTTTTAGTATAATGTGTTTCTCGGTTTCTCTAATCGATATACATTTGAAGCAATGAGATGAATTTAGATGGTTATTGTATCGTCATCTTTTTTATGCTCACACATGTGCAAACATCTGGTATAAGGAAGATATCCAAAGATGTGAAAGAGGTTTTGTGTGTGTATGTATACCTATTTTAAATATGCTACATAAAATATGGACAAAGCAACTAGAATACTTATTACTGCTTAGTAAATAGAGGTGTAGGTCCAAACGAAAGAAAGAATAAATTTGAGTTTATATGTCGGTTTAAATTGTACAAAATACTTATAAAGCAAAATGCGATGCTGGCTGCAGACCCATCTTGTAGTGAAGTAAATAGAAATTCAGATGGGGTTGTGGATAAATAGTTTTTACTCCCACTTTAGGATTCATTTCTCTTGGATATCCTGGAAAAAATCAGATGACCTTTTCACTGTCATTTCTTTCCTCATTTTCACTCACTGGCCAGCAAATCTGTTGGCCCCTGTTCCTCTGACAGCTAAAAATCAATTTATACAGTCGTCGTGCATGCAGAGACAGGGAATGGGACAGCCAGGCAGCCATAATGACATGGCCAATTGCATTGTGTTAGGCGACAAGGGGTCAAGAGGGATCTGTGCACAGCGGATGGGGTGCTTTGTTCACTGTGGCGGCATTAAGGGAGTATTACATGCAGGGTCGAGTGACCGCACCAACAGGGGGCCGCATCAGGCCCATCCCATCATCACTCGGAGAGATGAGCGTGACATAGAAACTGACATTACCAAGAATGGGAGAGGGGGTGCACAGAGATCTAAATCCACGGGACCCCTGCCACCTCTCGGAAAACGCCCCGCAGTTCACCTTCTGATAGGAGACAGTGACCTCTCCTAAATCCCATTTTCAGAAGGGCAGGAAGAGAAGCATTTTCATCCACAACTGCCCTCCATAAGTTAGCCCCTATTCATGTGTGAGGGCGAGGCACTCTCATTTGTATACAGATTCACGGAGCATCATTTATTTATTTATCTACCAAGCGGATGTCGCTGAAGAAGGCAATACTCTCTGGCTGATCCCCCTTAAGCCTCATGGATCTCTTGCAGATAAAGTCCCCTCGGGCTCCCCAATGATTTATCAATTTGCAATGTTTATTAAGATGGCTTTGCTTTTCCTGCGCAGCATTTCACTCTACCTGTTGCTAAGACCTGGCATGTTGTGAAGGTCAGTCAATGTAGGACTTGTGGCAAAGTGCAGGTGAGGCAGTGACCCGCGGTTTGTCCAGTTGAGTTCATAGATTTGGGGTTAAGTCACCTGCCCTGATCTGATCGCCTTCTCCATTTCACAATAATTACTGCACACAAATTACAACTTTATCAACTTTCCACGGAGATGCCATTGAGAATCCATTGCTAAAGGTCCATGTCATGGTCTTGTGTCTGAAAGCATATTGGCCTTTTAAACTTTGGAGCTTAGGGCTTGGATTGAGGTTGGGATAAGACTTTAAGGGAAATTATTCGAAATTGCAGCATCACAAATTTGTAAATGTTTACAATTATTATTCTTTTAACCCGAAATAAACAATATTTCTTCCTATGACACTGCAGCATTTGAGTGGTCAGTATCTAGTCCCAAAGACCAATAACATACCTGTAATGAGGCTCTGTCTTATAATTCTGCCTTACACAGGATACAGCAATTGGCAGCAGGATCTACTGTACTGTAGGATATGGTGGAGATGTGACAGGCTGGAGTCTTAGTAAAGTGGGCTAGCAGTGGTGACAGACTGATGAGTTGGTGTTTTGAAACAATAGCCGGTCAAGCCGCCGTGTTAGGTGGCTGTCAAAGGAGCAGTGATTACACACCTGACCCCTTCATCCTCACCCGTTCTCCACCACCGACACTTCTGTCACTACGCCTGCCATTCTCCTTTTCAATGTGCCAGCCAGGGCAAGTGCAGCCACATTTTAGTGTTGTTTATTGATTTCTGACCTTGCGCTTAATAGTTTTCCCAGGCCCCCCAAATGGCTTTTGTAAGCAATAGGGTTTGTACATCTCTCCGATCAATACCTTTTATATTTACAATAAAATTGAAACGGCTTCTAGAAAGGGGGCTGCTGGCCCTGCATTTGTCATCCTTCTGCAAGGGAAAACTATGTCATTATCTGAATTAAAACATTTATTTCTGATTAAGAGAGTGTCCTATCTCATTAATTTTTCCCTTTCCAATACTAGGGGAATGGAATCCTATTGATTTTTGCACTTTTTACACGTCTCCACTACTGGGAAGATAATTGAGAAGTTAGCCAGAATAAATGAAGTTTCTAGTCTAGCAGGAGCAGCCAATACCTTGGAAATGCAAGGTGTTTTTGTGGGGCAAGGTTTTTAATTTTGCAGCTAGTGAGGACAAGAAGACTGAACAAATTGGATTAAGGTTTGGGACATGGGGCTGGGGAATAGAGCCTGATACCACCAGGTGACATGAGTAATAAGACAAGCTTCACCTTGTTCCCTAACCAAAAACCACTACCACTAAAGGAAGTCCAGATTAAAGAGCCAAAAGCCTATTAATGCAAAGTTGGCTTATTGTTGAAGCAGAATTGGGCGATAGTAATCAATGGCTGAACTAGACCTTTCGGCAGCTCATGGCTATTGATTAAGCTTTACTAAATGAATGAGATGAGATTAAAGTCTTCTCAGTCTTCATTTATAAAGACTGAGTCACACAAATCTATCTAATGTTTTACGTTTGAGCCAATAGTTCCATGATAATAATAAACTTTATTAATAGACTACTTTACATACATGGTAACTCAAAGTACTGCACAAGAAAATAAACAAACAAATAAACAAATAAACAAACAAATAAATAATACAAATAAAATGCACAAAAACCTGAATTATAAATAGAACTTGTGCTAGTCCATTGCAGAACACAAGCACACTCACTAAGGGCAATTTGGAAATGCCCAATCTGAATGTCTTTGGGCTGTGGGAGGAAACCAGAGTACCCGGAGAAAACCCACCAAATTCCATGCATGCAGACCTGAGCCAGGAATCGAACCTTCGAGCTTGGAGATGCAAGGCCATAGGGCTAATGACTACACCACCATACTACCCTTAATAAAATTAAACATTTCAATACAAATAACTTTTCCATTTCTCTTTTTTTGTCCTGACCAAAAATATGTGACCAAATTTTGTGACTGTCACATCCCTATCCAGAATTAATCCCCCTATGCTAAGCTCCACTATTCTGGGAAAGCTTTCCACCCGATTTTGGAGCATGTCTATGGTGATTTGTACTCATTCAGCAACAAGAGCATTAGTGGGATCGGGCAAGGAGGTCTGGAGTGCAGTCAGTGTTCCAGTTCATCCCAAAACTGTTTTATGGAATTTATGTCAGGGCTTTAAGCAGGACACTCGAGATCTTCCACTTCAACCCAATCCAATGTAAACTTCACTGTGTGCATGAGAGCATTATCATGCTGGAACAGGTTTTGACCTCTTAGTTCCAGTGAAGGTTAAGACATTCTATATAACTTTGTGGCAACTGTTTGTGGTACAGTAGACCCGCCTATGGGTGTGATGATCAGGTGTCCACAGTGTATATGGGGAAACAGATCTCAAGTAAGTCATATTAGACATTAAATATACTGTACACACATACACACCATCATCCCACTGCAGATTCATGCCAAATCACAACAGTAACTGATTTAGTTTGCATTCCCATAAAAAATGACAAATTAGGAATATAACCAACATACCTTGAATTAATGTGGATGTTTTTTGTTTCATTTGTTTTGATTCACCATTAGTGTTTGTATGAATGTTCATACCACTGTTTGCTACACGTACCTAATCGCACTAGTAGAATCCGAATCAAGATTTTATACATTGACTTGAACTTGTCTGAAGTTTATTGGTGTTTGTACTACTAAAATAATGTTTACGTTGTCTTATGCACAAAATTTAACAAGAAGTAAAGAAAGTCCATCCTAATCCTTGATACAAAGGCGTAAATGAAGCTGACTAATTGAGGTGATGGCTTGGCCTTTGGTCTTAATCTTTACTCACCCTTTCTTTTATTTGGATTTGGCCTCAACCACTTTAAGTCTCGATCTCGACTAGTCCTGGTCTTGGACATGTCTCTGATCGTAGACGATGCCGGTCTTGATTACAGCCCTGCTTCCTATCCAGAGTACCTAGCTGGCAACTTTGGAGCTGAGTGAAAATGTTGTCTGAGTTTAAATGAACAGTGCCCATCATGGCTTCTCCCAGGCTGTCAGCTAACACATGAGCATGTGGAGCTGTAAGAATCCACCCAACCCTCCACCAATCCCCCATCCTCTCTTTTACTTCTGTTTCCCTGTTTCCCTCTCCACTGACTGACTCTCACTGGCCAGCTGACCAGAACTGACCTCTCTGGCTCCGGCTGAGTAGTTGATCGGCCAAGTAGCAGGGAACCTGCCAGCCACAGTAGCTGCCTCCGAAACAAGCCTGACAGCACATTAATTCAACCTGCGGAAATCACTGCAAATAGGCAGGAGACATTGTGTCCACTGAGAGCGAGAGAAATGAAGAGAGAGAAAGGGGGAGGCAGGGAGAGATAGAGCGAGTGTGTAAGAGGAGCCTTTTAATGAGCTGCTATAAGTTACTCTGTCTGACTTGACCATTAGAAGACTGTAATGCGCAATTGGTTGAGAAAATGTGTTGCAACTGTGATAGGCAGCCATGCCAAAGGTGGTTTAAATCACAGGGGGGCATGTGGAGTCTTTCACAGAGGTGAATTACACTCCCTGGATACTTTATTGCCATATTTGGCAGGACTGTTGAGAGTTAGACTGATTGATTTGGTGCTTTAAAAGTGGATTTGCATCTCTGTATCAGGATCATAAAAATATTAAAAGGCCAATCTGATAAAATCTGTTTTAGTGGTCTAAAGTAGCACACACCTGGAGAGTTGCACTCACATGCCATGCAGTTGGTTGGCACATGGTGACAGCACACACACTCAATGACATTATAACATAGTAAAACACAGAACATATTTATGTTATAAAAGCAACTGTTTTTTTCTTTTTCTTTTTCTTTTTTCATTTAAAATTTTTTTTTAAAGAATGCAATAGAAAGCAAGGCTCTTTTCACTGTATGATCTCATTTACTTGTTTGTAGAAACACAAGGGAAGAGAAAAAAAAAACAGAGAACAGCTTCATTTGCGCTTGCATTTCCATGCACAAGGCCGTCTGAGAAGAGACACATGAAAGGCTGCGAACATTCATCACAAACAAACCCCAACATCCATGAAAAATTACAGGATTACCGATGACCTTCCAACCAATCAGCCTCTATAATTACACTCGTTTATTATGGCTAGCAGAGACAGAGCAATACAGAGATGACCCTAAAGAGAAGCAAAATGTTTATAAATAGTCGACCAAGAGAAAAATGCTAATGCAAAGTCATTTGATTTCGTGGCTGTGATTGGGAGCAGATAGCACAGCAAGTAACTATATCACAACATGTACATACACTGATCAGCCATAAAATTAAAAACATTAATATTATAAACACCTAGGTTCCACTTGTGCCACCGGGGTGGCACTGGCTCCTCAGGGCGTGGCTCCACGGGAACTCTGGCACCAGGATGTTAGCAGCTGATCCTTTGGGTGCTGTGGGTTGTGTAGATCAGAATTGTTTGTCCGGTGCATCCCATGGGAGCTCAATCGGATTGGGATCCGTGGAGTTAAATCCAGGAGTCCAGATTGGTAATCTTGGACTCCTTACCTGTTGGCCCCTCTGTGTGTGGCAGACTGTGGTGCACTGGTCTTCTGGTACCTTTCTATTGTAGTAAGCATTGATTTTTATTTTATTTTTTTATCAATTTGTGCTGTATTGGTTTTTCTTTTGACTCGAGTGAGCCTTGGGTGCCCATGATCCAGTCACCAGTTTGCTGGTGATCAATGTTGTTCAATTCACCTGGCAGTGGCATTGATGTTTTAATATTTAGTTGTTGAATAATGTCTGTCATGCATTGTGAGCACCTCGGAAAACATGCAACAGTTCTGCAGCTGTTTTACTTCACACTTAAATCTGTCTCAGAGCTCCTCCATGATATTTATATCTGAGTAATATTAAATTACTGTACTTATTTTGTTTTAACCGATATATTTACATGAATACAATAATCTAGAAAGTCAATCGTGACTTTGAACATCAGGATGGGGAACAATGTGATCTAACTGAACAATGTGATCTAACTGAACAATGTGATCTAACTGACATGGTTGCTGGTGTCAAATTAACTCATCTGGAGAATTTCAGAAAATGCTGATTTGTTGATTTCCAGAACATACTCTAGTTAAAATGGAACGGTATGAAAAACATCTGTGGGTAGAAATATATAAATGATGTCAGATTACAATGCCTGTTCCCTTCCTGTATTGATAGTTCAGGCTGATGGTGGTGGTAGCAGTGTAAGGGTGTAGGCAGTGTTTTCTTCGAACACATAAGGAACCTTAATATCAGTTGTGTATCTTTTAAATGCCACAGTCTGTCTGAGTATTCTTGCAGGCCTTGTGCATTCCTTCATGGCCACAATTTTTCATCATCATCATCATCATCATCATCATCACAAGTCATCTGATTCCATGACAGTGAGCTCAGTATACCGCAATCACCAGATTCAAATCCAATAAAGCACATTTATGATGTGGTTTATTCCAACAGAGCATATTTGGAATGTGGCAGCCTACACATCTGCAGGATTTATGTAATGTAATCATGTCAACATAAAGATTCGCACGTAAACTGTATATCCACGTTTAGTCTCAGCTGCATGTACAGTAGCGGTCAAAAGTGGACACACCTTCTAATTCAATGTTTTTTTGCTTAGTGATTTTTGCTAAATTTTAAAATAATCCTTGAGATTTTAAAACTGTGAAATAACACACATGATATTAGGTAATTAAATAACAACAACAAGAACAGTCAGTTGTTATCCAAAGGTCAGATAAGCACCATGATGAAACTGGCTTTCATGAAGACCTTCCCAGGAAAGCAAGACCAAAACGTACCTCTGCTGCAAAAGAAGAATTCATTTAGAGTTACCAGCCTCAGAAAACCTCAGATTAGAGCTGATATGAAGAATTTACAGAGCATTAGTAGCAGACACATCTCAACATCGATGGTTGAAAGCAGATAATTGCATATTTAGCATGACTTCCGCATTGTTATGCAATGTAGAAAGGAATACAAATCAGGAAAGACCAAGGAATTAGAAGGTGTGTCCAAACTTTTGACTGGTACCGTATATTGTCTGATTGTTAATCCATGTATTCCGAATCTCGGATAGATAACTATATCAAAATATCTCTTTCCCTGCTATGATATTGCCCTCCCACGTGGTAACCTCTAGAATAAGATCAGGCATGCTCCAAACATTGTTGCTCTGTGCACGCGTGTATTTGTATTTGCAGCGTAAATGAGTTTCTCTCCATCGCCTCGCTCAGCTTTGGTGAGGGAACACACATCAGTTCCATTCCCACAGGAAGACTACAGCTCTTGACATCTCGGCGGTCAGTAAATGGCTTTTCTGCAGGTGGGGGAATAGGCTGCTGCTGCTGCTGTGGTGAGTGCTTGTGTGTGTGTGTGTGTGTGTGTGTGTGTGTGTGTGTGTGTGTGTGTGTGTGTGTGTGTGTGCGCGCTTGTGCTTGTGGGTGTTTACTAGAGGGCACCCAACTGCCTTGTTGTATTCTACCTGCCTGCAGTGTGCTGTCATTATTCCATGTTCATCGACACAGAACTTATAGTTGGCGAAAAACCCATCAGGTGGGCTGGACAGCAGATAATTGAGGTGATGATCAGAGCTGCTCAGGGACAATTGATAGTGATGGAGTCAGCCTAGGCGGATTTTCAAGCATCCTAGACAGCCAAGCACCTTCGTCGCCTCCAGAGCAGCGGACAGAATGTGGAATAACATGTACGGCGCTGTGGCATGACCGCTGGAGTCACCGGGTGACGCCTGGATGTAATGCGGCTCAGCTGGACTAAGTCCCAGCTCAAGCGAAAGGCTTATTACAAGTCGCATATCACATTCTGAACACAGGGAGCAGGGAAGAAATGATCCCTACTCCATATCTCTGTTTGATCCATCTGTTTGACAAGTTGCCAAACTGACCAAATCCCCCTAAGCTGGTAAGGTAACGCGAGTTCAGGAGTGATATTTCATAAGCAGAGTGTAAGGGGAGGAAAGGCATAGTGGGGGTTATTACTTTTTTTCCCCCTCGAGATGACTTTGCCTGGATTGAATGTGTCAAATGAGATGTCTTGATAGCTCAGATACATAACTCTATTTCCTTTCCTTTCTTATGCTTTACCATTTTTTTTTCCTTGCACGAAAGTGATACAATATATCGTTTGTACACAATACTATTCCCATATATTTTATCAGTGCACTTCTGCCTGTTTTTTTTTTCTGTATGCATACAGCATAAACCTCCTATCACAATCAATGAAGTGATTTGACACAAAGACTGTTACTGTATCGATAACTCAATAGTCAAGCTTGAAGGATGTGGCTGCCATGCTCATGATTGCTGCTAACATGAAAGAAACACCTGACAGCCCGTCAAACCCTTCCATTCCTCAGCAGATTGTCAGTGTGTAGACAGCAGCAGCTGAGAGGCCGGGGTGCACGACCCGCGGGCCTCGAGCTGGCACAGTCAGCAAAGTCCAAAACTCACTGTCGTTCCAGCTTGCTGCAACTCCTTCAATAGAAAGGGGGGAGGGGGTGGGGGGGGGGCGAAGCCAACATCTTAAGAACCAGCCTTAATCCTTAGCATCCTGAATCTGAGCCCTTGACTGAAGACCCCTTGAGCCTTTCTCAGCTCCCCTTCTGCCCTCTGTTATTGACCTGAACTGTCATCCTAGCCTGAAGATGACCTCAGTGCTCAGGCCGATCTATGGTGGATCATGAGTTCAAATGATTTTCCTCCCCTCGCCCGCCCCTGTTTTCCTAGTGAGCTGATTGCTAATGACAACATTGGAAAGGGCATAATGGGCACTCTGCAAATAATTTGCACCTCGGAATTGCATGTTTAATATCAGATGCTTCACATACAGGCATTGCTTGCTGATATACATGTGTTAAAACGCATCTAATCAAAATGCACTCGGACTGAATTCCATAACATATTTTAATATATTTGAATATATTTCACAACAACAATATTTTTGTTAGTTTGTTTTACTTTTTATTCTCATCTAGAGTATTTTTTCTGCAACTAATATGTTGGATAGCATGTTAAAACAGTCAGTGCTCAGTAGATAAGTGTGATGTACAGTATTCACAAAGTGAATGTCATGCTTTGGTCAAATTACTGGCTCGCTATGTTGTGTAATGAAATGTAATGAATCTAACCAGAACTAGAACTTTACTTCTAATTAAAATACATTCAAAATAGAGTTTATTTCTCCAGACCATAACACTCATAACTAAGGATGCCTTTTTGTGGCTAGTCAAATACAAGCATGTACAAGGCAAATATACCAAATACCGACTGTGCTTCAACTGTATTTATACCACAATGCTGATAAATTATCAATACTGATCGGTCCGCTGCTAATGGTAATACCCATGGGGACAAAAGACCAGCCTGTCCAGTCTGATCCCACAGAAAAGCCAATGCAGCACAAATCACCAAAATAAGTCAATGCTGGCCATGACTGAAAGGCACTAGAACACCCAGCAGGCAAAGAGCTCCCAGCTCCCAGTGACCCAGCCTTCTAACTCCTCAGATACCAGCCTAATCAAGAACCCATGGGATGCTCCAAACAAGTCCAACCCAAACTATTCTGATCCATGGAGACCCCAACAGATCCCACAGGACTCAAAGGGAGGAGCCACCACCATTGTGCTTTATCCATGGAGACCCCAACCCACATCCCACAGCACTCAAAGGATCTACCACTGATGTCCTGGTGCCACAGTTACTCCACAGAACATCCCAAAGGCCATGTGATGCCACACTCCGGAGGGGTAAAGCTGCCCAGGTGGCATAACAGGAGCCCAAAACCTAGGTGATTTGAATGTTATAGCTGTACAGTGCATGTACAATATGAACAATCATGCATTGTATAGAAACATACCAGACCTTTCTCCATGTGAGACATTCTGCTGACATTCATGTACTGTATTTGAACCACAACCATCCTGTATTTACCACTATGCTATTTGAATAAGACTCAATCAAATAAAAGTTACCTCCTTATTAAACACGTTAGGCAAAACCTACTTCATGACTAAGGGTTTCATGACGAGCTTGCAAACCATGTGTTAATGCAATGCGGTAATGCAGGTATTTTAAAATCCTTCTCGGGATCCTGAAGAATTTACCGGGTAAAAAAGTATCAGCATTTTAAAACTACTTATGAATAGAGAACAGAGGAAACCCACGAATACAGAATAGAGATGCAATAGTAGACATTTTCTGAAAGTATATAACTCATCTTAAGATTTATCAGTCAGGCATGTGACGATGAGGAACTATTAATAATAAGGCGATAAGGACGATGAGAGGGAATCGGTTAGGTGCTCAGGCCGATACAGGCTACGAGGCGGCGTTCAGAAATTGGTTCAGCTACAATCACACAGCTTGTGCGCCAAACTCATTGGGCCATACCTCTCCTGCATTTAAATGAACATTTTGGGTTTAACCCTCAAGTCGAACACACGGTTGCCTTGTTCTGAGCTTAGCCTGCGGCAAATATTCCATTAATCAAAAGTTACAAACAGACTTTGCACTGTCATAACTCTTTGCCATGGTTTTTCTGCTGATTGATTCCTATACACACATAGTGTCGGATTATCATAATGTGTTCTTGTGGCAAAAATTTCACTTGGGGGTTCTGGTGGGAGTTGGTGTGTGTGTGTGTGTGTGTGTATGGATGAAGGAGTTGGGGGAAGTGTGTGTGTGTGTGGGGGGGTGTTGTAAGGTAATATGCCTGGGGAAGTAAATAACAAATGGTGGTGGCTCCTCCTCATCGGGACTGATTTCAGTCTAATGCTCCATCATGGCAAACGCGTAAAGAAAGTCTTTGAGGTTTGGACTATCAATTATGAGCCTATGTGAGGAGGAAGACACAGCCATTTCACTGATTGTCACCCGCACCGAGCGCTGACACGAGGAAGTGATCTATCAGTCCATTTCCTGTGACACAGGGAGAAAGATGATGAGGGGGCCGGCGACTCACGCCAAGAACCCGGCAACCCCCCCCCAAACCCCCCCAACAGATATAACCCCATACCCCACCTCACACATACTACATCCTTTAACATCCTCTCTTGCCTCTTTTACATGCTCCAGGGAACACATTTTAATCCACACTCTTAACCTTTCCTGTCCTACCATTTTTCTCCACACCTATTGATTCATACATCCTGACTAGTCCTAAACAGGTGCTTGTGTTATTGATTAAACTTACTTTGTCCAAGAAGTGTTTGCCACCTCTATTTGTTTTTGGGCTGTGCAACAAGACACACTCTTTGTGAATGCAATCTGATGCTATTAGTGCATCGCCAGCTAGTGTTAACAGACACAAATTCAATGAAGGAGTCACACCGACGCTAGAGAAATCCAAATATTAGAGCACACGCAAATACGATGTTATATGTTTAGATTCAAAGTAGAAAGCATTTCAGGTTTCATGTTCTTGGGCTCCTTATTTACTACCTCAACACGCTTTGAATGCATTTCAAAAATGCCCTTACAAAAAATACAAAGGATGTGCAAATAATGTTTCTACCTTAAGAAAAAGATATTGTGGCAATATTCATTCATTCATTCATTCATTCATTCTTTTATTCATTCATCTTCAGTAAGTGCTTTATGCTGGTCCAGAGAAAATCATGGAAACTCTTGGTGCTTAATGGGAATGCACCCATGATGGGGTAGCAGTTCAACACACATGCACATACACAAACATTTTTTCTTTTACACACTCAGATGTAATTCTGTATAGTCAATTCAATGACTGGCAATAAAACTGGAGAACCCAGAAGAAAAACATGGAATCACAAGGGAGATCTTGTGGAATTCTAAACAAACCTTATCAAACCGGCGACCCTGGAGCCAAGAGGCAGCAACACAACCACTGCGTATGTTGATATCATAATGTACACATACTGCGTGCGCGCGCACACACACACACACACACAGTACATAATGTATATATTCTTGTTGTACTTCCTATTTTTCTCTTGCTATTATGTCTATTTTCTAACAGTTTGTACCACATTAACAAGACAAGATCCTTGTATGTGAAAATATACTTGCCAAATAAAACTGATTCTTATTCTGGTCAAAATAGAGTAGTACAAAATAGAGTAGTACTTACAAAATAGGTAACATGGTGACCCGCTACAAAATAAATCAATTTATTAATTAATAAACAAATAAATAAAAATTATAGTAAGCTTTAACATATTATTTTGGATTTTCTTTAAATTAAGCCTTATTTGTGTCTCCAACCATTCCTGTTTTGGCTTCGATGTACAGATGAAGTCAGTTTGTCAGATACATTTACAGAAAGGTTTTAACCTCCTGGCAGAGGTCAACCAAATTTTGGGCTGATGCATAATATCATTCTCAATTTTTGTTTTCAAACTTCACTCTTTAAAATTTTTTTTACTATGGATTTGATGGCCCATATAGATCCATATACAGTCATGGTTTCCTGTTGAAGGTTGCCATAGGAAAATGGTTTGCTTATAGTTTTTAATTAGAATTTTGCTCATTTAAAAAATTTATAATAACTCTAATAATTGTGGTGTATACCTGAGGCATCCGACAGCATCTTCTTGGAGGACACTCGTGCACTCTTAAATAAAGATATATCTGCACGGTGGAGGAAAGGTACAAAGTTTCAAGGAAATCTTGGGTTTATGTATTGTATCGTACAAGAAAGTAAAGTGCAGTCCCGGCTACACAATCTACAAGAATCTCTTTCTCTCTCTCCCTCTCATTTGGTATGGAGCTGTAGAACAGATTGCCCAATCTGACAGTGTGGGCAGCGTAATCTATCTGGCCCTCATTGTGCATCTGACTGGCCGAGGGTTCATTACCATGATCGGTGCTGTAGCCTGCCCTAATATTATCCCACCTCATCTGTAAACAGTGCCATCCATCATATACTTGCCTGCTGCTTATCCAAACAGATAAGGAGTGTGTTCTAATAATTTGCTCATCTTGAAGAAAGGAGGAGATGAAGATAATCTCGCTGTGATGTACAACGATTCCCCGCTCGCAGTCGCTCTCAGAGGAGACAGTCATTATGATCTCGGTGTTAGTTTATTAATGAAACGGGCCGCTGTGACACCAGGCAGCAGGGTTATGGATTATAATGGGATCGGCTCATTCATCTGTTGAGTTACAATAAACCAGGCAGGATAAATATTGTAATTCAGATCACTAAGAAGAGGCTCGATGCCTCCTCACATTCAGTTCTCTGTAATCTAAACCCCGCTATTATGCAGATTGAAAAAAGCTCAGAAGGCGAGATGAGGCCGTAGGATGTGTTTTCATTTCAAGGGGGTGTGTGTGTACATATTTCTCTTTGTGTATATTTGCGTTTATGGTCTCTTAACAGCTTTAAAGCCGTAGGAGGTAGAAAAGATTTCCAAATTGTATATGTGCATTACGGCAGCCGCGGTGTGTTTTGTGAAATTTTTATGACCGCTACAGGAGATGTTCTCGGGAACGACACTATTGAAATGTTGCTTGAGAAACAATAATGATCTCCCATAGCTATTTTAACAAAACCTGTACGCTTGGCACCTTTACTAACAGAATTATTTTTGATATATTTTGGTGTAAGTTCTTTTCTTTTCTTCCGTTTTATTCTATGTGAATAATAGAAGTGGTGCAAATGAGATTTCCGTTGCGCTACATAACACACTAAGGTAAAAAGTATAGAATCAAGAAGTGATTTATTTAAGTTTCTCTAATAGAAAAAACATGTTTATTGGCTTTTATTTATTTATTTTTTATTATAAGGTACTAACTCCTATTCTTAGGCATTCGAGGAAAGGTCCCTGGATTGGATCGTTCAGTTTAGCACTCATTTCATGGTGGTAAAAATTTAGCTTAGACTAATACAATGACAGACAAAAAAATGCAAATAAAATAATTATGATCTAAAATTGTTAATTAATTATGCTGCAGATGCTCACTGGATTCTGCCTAACATTTATACATTTACATTTGTCTAATACGTCTATCTTCACGACTGAGACAGGATACAACTAAGCAGAAGAGAGCTGATACACTTGCTCGAGGATACAACACTGAAAGCTTGGAAATACCAGGATGTGGTAGGTGGTAGGCTTTTTCTCCGCATGGGTTCCATCTGGGCTCTCCAGGTCCTTCAGACCTCCCAAAACCCTTAATTGAGATGTGGATTTGTTGGCATATAGTGCTATGTGATTAACTGATCCCAGGATCCACTGTGACCCTGACCACGATAAAGTGCTTACTAAACAGCAATGATTTTTATATAGAAATTAAATTACATCCTAATGTATATATTATTTATAATAGATATATCCAACCTTTCATCAGTAATAAAATCTCTGTGATCAATGTGGGGTTTTATTATTCTTGTATTTGAGGTGAAAATAGTTCAGTGTTCCCTCTGTTCAACCAACGATACCTCTTTGTTCAGAGATCCAAAATCAAATATGTTTTCTTATCAGTGGAAAACACATCTATCTGTATGGCACCAAATAAATAAACATTAGGCTTCGGGTCCTGTCTGTGCAAAGGAATTGACGTGATCTTGGTCTTCAGAGTTTTCCACCTGTCTCCTTCAAACGGCAAGCAGTCACATTTGCAATGTAAATGGCCACTCTCGGGGTATTGAATTGTTTCTGTTGCAGCCATGTAAAGGTAATAGATAGTGAAAACACAGGATATGCCAAGATGCTACTGCTTTAACAACAGCATTTATATGCTGCTAACAATCTGGGATCTTTAACCATCAAACTGCTTTGGAATCACATTACTGTGTTTTGAAGTGTTCAAGCTATTCATAACTTCTCCCTGAACTTTTCATGCTCTTTTGCGAAGGTAAAATGAATTAACCAGATTTATAATTTTTTTTTTTTAAAATATCCATTCCCTAAAAACATATCCAGAGAATATATCTAATGATGGTCTGAATCATCTCCATATTAATGTAGAGCTGTTAGCATAAGGAACTAATGAAATTTTATTTTATAAATATGAAAGAATCTGAGTCACCATGTTATAGAGGAAAGGAGAAAAACAGGAGCCACGATGCTGAGCGATGAAGACGAAGCCCTGAAGAAAAGAATGTTCCCCCGCAGAAAATTGGTTTAATTAATAGCACATTTTACATAATGATTACAGTGTAATTGCGCCGACTAGCAGAGTGTCATTAAATATATCCTTGCTCCTTTACAACACCCTCTGGCAAAAAATAATGAGTTACATTGGAAATCACTATGCAACAGGTTCATAAATAACATTTAAGCCCATACAAGGCAAGTACTTATAAATAATAAATATTTGCCTTTTGTAATTGAACAAAAAATGACTGCCTCTTCTCTTTCCAAAGCATGCCGTTTCGTCCCGTTATGACCGTGGAAAGGAGAATTTTCTCATTTTTTCTTCCCTTGTAAGTGGTGAATAATTTATTTCATGGCTAATAGTCAACACTGTCAATGCGGGGTGTTTAAAATATACCAGTGTCCAGATAAATGTCATGATGGTGGGGGAAGTGATTATTCCCTGCTTCCAGATATTTTGTTGGATGCAGGCCCTGTATACACTGCAATAAATCACCTTCTTCCAATTACCTGCCTCCATAAAACAAGCCTGTATTCAAATCAGGCCTAAACCTGAGCCCAGAGACCAAGCGCAATGCAGTTATATCTGTCAGAAGAGAGGATAATGGAGAACGTGCTGCCTGCAGGGCCGTCTCGTTCCAGGATGTAGTAGAGGATATACTGTAGGTGGAGGGTGCAGCTGGCATGGATTTGGGTAGGCGTGCCACTCGGGCATAGGAAAAAGATTCTACATTAGTAGCTGTTGGAGAATGGTAGTCTAATTAGGCATGTTGGAAGTGGTGCAAGTCTGTGAATGATGTCTCATTTCTTATGTGTTAAGTAAAAGAAGGTGTGTAAGTAAGGTGTCAAGTTAAGACACTTTTTGACACTGGAAACGTGTCCTTTACAACGACGTATGTGCACTTTTCAGATAACTTAAAATATTAACACTATAGCGCAATTAAGAAAACTGCAGGCACACACTTGTTTCCGCCTACTATAACTAAATGTTTCCATTTTGTGAAATATATACTAATTAAAAATATTTACAAATTGAGTTACTTTTCCATTGCTTTAAACATTTTTCATGACTCATCTATCACAAGTTAAACTCCTGTTACATTCTCTCCACCCTGTTACCAGAAATGCATGGACGATTCCACATGTCACATGCTCAAGGAAGTTCCTCCATCAATCCAGCATCATCAAATTTCCTGAAGATTGATCTCATTTGTTTTCTTTAGGTTCTTTATTAATACTGTTATGTTGACTGACACCATTTTAAATAACAATCCTTTAAATTTTTTTTGGCTGTTTTAAAAGTTTTTTTAAACAAAAAAAGCTCTAATCAAGTAGGAAATATCAGACTATTCTTTTGTATAAAATTATTTTGAACTTGAAGAAAATTATTATTATTGTTGTTGTTGTTGTTGTTGTTGTTGTTGTTGTTGTTGTTGTATATGCATAAAGTCATACAGCCATGCTATTCATTTAGGGGGAAAACAGCTTTTATCCACAGTGAAACCTAGAAAAAAAATATATTGTCTGAGATTTGTTTACACATTTTTAAATGATTACATGCATGTTTACTTGGTAATAATAATAATAATAATAATAATAATAATAATAAATCTTGGAATTGCTCATCAGGTGATTTATACAATTCCTTTGGACTTTAAAATTTGTTAATTTGTTGTTAATTTGTTAATATGATTTGAACATTTATACTATGGTAATCATTTATATAGTTAATACGGGACATATTTTCTGTCCCGCTATCTTACCAGTCAGGGATATTATGACATTATGACAGTAAGTACTCTCCCAAGCCGTGTTGAAAAGCACCATGACTTTATGGATTATATAGTAACATATATGCTTATGAGACCATACGAGTAGAGCATATATGTGAGAAAAAGTGGAGGTATTTCTTCTCCACTCATCTCTCTCACTGTGATGCAGTGTGCTGATGAATGCCTGACAAGAATGTATTATCATCACCTATGCAGATCCTTTTTCCCTGCAACGCTATTGCGATCAGCTGTGCCTTGCAGCACTGGATAAAAATGCTCAATGTTCTCTCACTTCTATATGCAGGAGGAACATATTACGATACATACTTTATATAGTCCTGGACCTTGTTACACACATGCACGCGCACACACACCGAGGTCACAGATTGCATTTATGGAAAGTTCATCAATAATAGGAGGTACCTTTCAGGGTAGTGGTCTGCCAAGCGATCAAAGCTTGGGCAATCCAGTTCGTGTGTGTTCATGCTCAGCGCCTGACGTGCTACTCCCTTACATCTCCGTTCCCATCATCACACACAGTAATCACCACAGAGGCGCTCGACCTTTGCCAAAAATGTATAAATAATTTTCATTCAGACATATTAGCAGTCAAAATACAGGCATCCATCCTGGTGCTGTACACGAGGACTTCCTGAGAAGCAATCAAAAGCGGCGTGGATGTGTGTTCTTTGTCTTTCTTGGCTGAGAGAAAAGGCACGGATAACCTGCGCAGCACTCTTTTGCATAATGGCCTTCTTTCTCTCCTCCAGCACAAACGGACAGCGCTTTTAAACCTTCGCCGTCAATCCATTACATTTACCAAGCCCGAGTTCCTTGTTCTTTAATCTAATGCTTCCTGGGGAAAGGGATCAGGATGGGGTTTTAAAGACCTTTTTATGAAGGCAAGCATGCAGGGCTCCATCTATCTTTGCCAAGAAGCTCCGACACATTTATGTTCCATGGACAGGTTATGTGCCGCCATCTTAAAGAGCAAAAACTTGCCATTTTTACCTCATTGGCAAAGAGGTGACTGAGAGAGAGGGGCCATCTGCCAAGGCCATACAGTAAATGCAAGGCTGACCAACCACACAAGTCTAATTACCCATAACTTAACTCAGCTTTGTGAAATATAATTGTGTAGGGCTTTCATCATTCATATAATATGGATATTATATATAATATTGTATTGTTATATTATAACCTTAAACAACATAACAATGAATAATTCTATGATTATTATCATTATTGTAGTATCTTTCAATTAATGTTAATATAATATAGAGTTTTTGTTTTATATTTTGTTATTTGTTATTATTTAATAGAAATAGATATAAAAGGAAAACCTTCCTATGGCAAAAAAAATGTGAATGCAATTTGTATGGTTTGAATTCTCTCTCTCTCTCTCTCTCTCTCTCTCTCTCTCTCTCAGCTTGGAAGCTACCCAAGCTTGACAGGACATGGACTGCAGTTTTATGTCAGCTCGTTTATCTGCAGTTGATATTTTCTATGACCGCACTGTCTCTTTCAAGAACCTTCAGAAATACACTGGCAGTAAAAAACAGCCACCTCTTGTCCAGAGTATACCCCAAATATGCTAATGTTTTTCTAACTGCCGGGGCCATAAGTTGACGTATATACATGTTTTGGCTGCAGTTTCACATCCTCAAACTCATTTCATCCGGGCTACTTTCCTATCCTGTAATGTGCAAGTCACCATAATTTTGACCGGGTGCACTGTAAAACATGAGCAATGATGAACTGTCGAGGATGAGTGACAAAAATCATTCCAAGGATGCCCGCGGTGAGAGCAATAAAGGATACTGAGGCAAAGCAAGCTCACACTTCATAACATCCCTTATTACAATCTGGAGCATTTTACTTTCCATTTTTTGACGACTTTTGTAATAAAAACCAATACTTTCGTGTTGGGTTTGGTAATTTAAAGAATAATAATGGCCCTTACTCTCATCTCGATTTTATTTTGCTATTAATGCTTTCATGCTTCTGTATTTAATGTGGCTGCTGTATAATCCTGCATCTAGCTAATGCACAATGTAATATACACACAGAATGAATACACTGAGATAGAATTCACTGTCCCGAAATAAAATTATATACTGTATATACAGTACTGTATATATGCTACTTAGATAGAATTATAGTAACTAAATGACACAGAACTGGTCAGGATCAGTTTATCATAACAGTGTAAAAAGGAAACTTTGCAAATACAGTATTGTATATATTATATGTAACAAATGCAAAACTAATGTAAAAAAGAGTGCTATTTGGCATTTGCTATTGTAAAATATAATATATAAATAAAATCTGAGCATTTTGAAAAAATCTATTAAATAGATGGAATAAATTGCTTAATTAAGTGTTATATCAACTAATCAATACAGAATAACAGCATTGCAATATGCAAGAACCTGCTCATGTTGGATATTTTTCATATAAAATGTATAAGGTACACAAAATTCCCAAGATACAACTTATTTTATTTTCTAACAAAAAGCACAAATATAGGGACAAGGTTAAAAAAAAATCTTATAGTATAATTCTTTTAGTCCTTCCTGTTATAAGATGACTATAAACCAAAACACAACCTATTAATAGGCTTTTTTCCCCTAATAATTAATTCTAATTTTTCTCATTTACATTTTTGTGTGTTTTTCTTTTTGCAGGTAATTTTGCAAACAATATTTATGTTTTTTATTCCAAGAAAGAAGCAAAATGTTCTGCTAATAGATATATTTTTTTAATTACTTACTGTACAGTATAGATTATTAGATAAGTTCATGTTCAATACATTTTCAGATGCCAAGGTGTCGGTTTGCAGTGCTCTTACAGTTGATTTTAAATGTTTATGGAAAACAAATATACAGTGGACCACCTGTGCATTAAAAAAATCATATTGCATATTAAACACACGGTATAGAATATTAAGCGCATTATTTATCTCTGTCCTCCAATGCATATTTTGGTCAAGGCTAAATGTTTGAGCAGATGCACATAGAGATGCAGTGGGGAAAATGGCTGACTCTAGGCCAACTGTGTGCACGCTGTGAAAGTGTTTATTAAATTGCAAATCAGGACGAGAGAAAATTGAAAAACCCATGCTCTTGTCATATCAGTTCAGTCCCTATGCAGCTCCTCTTAACACATACACACAGGCTCACACATACACACTGCCCCTACTGTGTGTGCTAGGGCGCTTAGGAATTATAGCTCGCTGAAGTGCAATGGCAAAACCTGCGAGATTCATAGACAGTGCGAATGATGAAGTCTGGTCTGGGAGAAGTGCTACTGGTGCAATAACAGCCTCGGAGGGTCACAATAAAGTTTAGTTTAATGACAAGAACAAATAACTCCAGCATTTGGCTGGGTTGCTGAACCCTGCATGGAAGGAGATCACATCTGATATATCAGCGGGCAACTAGCCGTGACTACTGGCCGATTGTCCTGGCCTGCGTTCACCGAGGGCCCCCGGTGATGCATGTGGCCACCGTGGCAGGTGTCCATTTTATAGAGTTATTCAGTGGACAAGGCTGGGTGCTCGGTCAGGTGGCCAGACCCTGGATTATTGTTCCTGTGCAGCTGACGCATCCCAAGCCCCCCTTCCCGAGCCCGCCCTGGCCCGAACCTCTGACTCTCATACAAGCATTGTTAGCATCGCTGTCTCTAAGAGTCTGCACTACAGCAATAACAAACCTGTCAGGCCTGGACACAATCCCAGTGGCTGGGATAAATTTGCACTACACATTCCATAAAGGACATATTCATAAATCATTATAACCAGAGTATATAATTCTTTAAAAGTTAATCATTTTTATAAATGCTATTAATGCCCCATAATGTGCTATATGTGCTGTGTTAAATTTTACCCATCGTTTTTAGACACCAGAGTAATTGTTGTACATGTATATTACTGTACATGTTACCCTTACGGTTAATTTATTATTTTTTTCACAACAGTAGTGATACAATAGTGGCAGTCATCAAGTTATCAAAACATATCACACAGGGTTTTATGATGCATTATACATGTTTGTAAAAAAAAACAACTTGTTGTATTATAAGCAGTGTTATGGATTTCGTGGATACTGTTTGATTATTCCATTTGCCTAGGGTTAGGGTTAGGGTTAGAACTTATTTTTTTTTTGTGAAATAGAAAAAGTTTCAGCATATACATATGTTTTTGCTAAAACAGATAGTAAATTTATACAGTTCTCTCTCTATCTCTATCTAAATACTGTATATCAGGTTTTATTTCTTTTTCACATCATTTTATGTACTGTATTTATATGATTATTCTCATACAGTAGTACTGTGCAAAAAGTCTTAAACACTATATTATCTTTAGTACAAATTGCGTTATATATGTTTATCATGTCTGCATTATTGTGTTCGAAATTATTTGCTATTTCAAAACATAACTTAAAAATAAATAAAGAAATAACATTACCGGAGAATATTTGCATACCTGTAAAGAAAAGCAAAATATTACATAAGGTTTCAGAAAATCAGCGTGTGTGACAAAGTTACAAGAAAAACTCTGGCATATTCTCCAGCATGCTCAATAAAACCTCCCTTTAACATTACTGATTATTTTCAAGCAATGTGATTTCACACTAAATGTTGACTGTGTTTAATTTATTACTCTTTAGTGCTCTTTATAGAAGTTTCCTTTATGTAGGGAAATATTTTCAAAGGTATATTTGCTTATGGCATTTTTTGTAGGTGCCCAAGAACTGCTGGAAGTACTGTAAGTAAAACAGCTGGTAGGTTTTACTGAGCATGCTGGATTATATGACTTCTTCTGTTAACTTTTTAACAATTGCTCATTTTTATTTCCATGCATCATTTCCATAGTCATTTTTTTTATTTGAAAAGTCTAATCTGAAGACTTTTGCACACTACTTTATCATTATACTCACCTACACAGTATATGCTATGAGAAGGCTCGCCTAAGCTAACCATTCAGCCGCACAAGAACCAGGCTCTATCTTCATGACGATAAGCCATCTCGCCACTTTCACCTTCTCCTCATGAGACACTATCATCAGTGTGGAAGTTGATTTTAGCATACATCGTTCTAATAATGAACATCTGCTCATATATTGTTACATTTTAGCACACACAACGTCTGTTGAGGCAGATGCTAATTACACAACAGCAAATCTGTGTAGTGACCCTCTTACCCTGACGTATTTGTTGCCACATTTTCAGTTTACACGCGCTTCAAAGATCCATTGAGTCACTCTATTGTCCAGTTTGGCCTGCATGCAAATCCTTTTCAGGATCCAGTGCTTGAGAAGAATAGGAAATACAAAAGGAAGACAAGTGTTGACAAATGATCCTCCCTCAAAATAGGGTATGATAAACTGATGCCAAGAGCACAATGTGTGAGGAGAAGTGGGCTGGCTTCAAACAAATATCTGTGATTATTTAGAGCTGTCATGACATTGTTAGCATTTTAAAAGACATTAGCATGCATGGTGCTAGTCATGAATATATATTCCATCTAAATCTTTGAATTCGATCAGGAACAAAAAAGAAGCATGTCATGTGATTTTATGTTATTTGCAAACCGATCCGGCATAAAATGGGAGCTGGGAGGGCAGTTGATAACCTTGGCATGTAAGTGCAGATAAAATGTTATGCTAATTCTTGACAAGTTGGGGTAATACAGTGCCTCGGGGGACTGTTCCTCAGAGCCTGATTAGCGTTCAGTGTTATAATTAAGAGTCACTTTGACACGGGCGGCGTTCCAAAAAACCCCACTCGACTGCAATCTCCCCTCCTTCTGCAAGTGTCCTAGCACACCCCTCCCTCGGTTCCCCCAGCTCTCCTCTCAAAAGACCCCTGAGGCCACTTCACAAGGCTGTTTATGGCACTACCCCATTATTTTCCAACAAAAGCCAGCAGGGCCACCCAAGCCCGAGCCAGCTGTGATGAGAGGTTCGCCGTCGAAATCTCTACCATCTCTCCAGTGACGATAAAAAGCAACTTGAGTTTAAACAAAAAAAGTTACACCATATTTGCTCAAACTAACTATGATGAAAGGCAATGAAGACAAGGGCTTCTCATGTAGGTATCAATATAAATATTACTGGAAGGTCAATTAATATGTAAATTAACTCCTCCATTTAATTAGCTATTTAACTATTTTCTGAGGCATGGACATATTAAATCATGCTTAAAGACCTCTCTAACTAGCCTCTTGACAATAGTGCTAGGGAGTCGCAGGATCATAAAGCACCGGCTTGACCTATAAAGAGCCCCGAGTCTGCTAATTCCATCCCAGGCTAATTTTATTACTTGCATAAAATAACCATAGTGCTGCTTTGTGGCTGTAAAGAGGATATGGGTGATAAAACTAGCTGGGGGAAGCATCTGAAAATCTCCTCTTTACTAGTGTCCTCATTTATTATTCTATTATTCTTTGCCAGGTAGCGAGCCTGTGTGAAAGACAAATGACCTTATTATATTAAATAATTTGTGAGGATATTAACAGTTAATCACACATAAACATCATTTAAAAGGTATTGATTTTGACGCACTCGCAACAGCTTGTAAAATTTACGCCCGATAACAAGATAATAGATAATCAGCATCACTGGGACAGTCATGTAAGGGACAAAGACAAGGTGAGCAGTAATGCCTGATGTGACCTCTGCCAGTGACCTCAGGCTTTCATGATTAGTATGCTTCTGTATTCGATCATTTTAAATATATATATTTAAATTAATTTATTTTATTTTATTTTCATTTAATTTAATATATTTTAGCAGCACGGTGGCCTAGTGGTTAGCCTGTCATCTTGCACCTCCAGGGTCCGGGTTCGATTTCTGTCTCTGTGTGCATGGAGTTTGCATGTTCTCCCTGTGCTTGGTGGGTTTCCTCTGGGTACTCCGGTTTCCCCCCCAGTCCAAAGACATGCAGATTAGGCTAATTGGCGTTCCCAAATTGGCCGTAGTGTGTGAATGAGTGTGTATGTGTGTGTGCCCAGCAAAGGATTGGCACCCTGTCCAGAATGTACCCTGCCCTAAGTCTCCTGGGATAGGCTCCAGGCTCCCCGCGACCCTGTATACAGGATAAAGCGTTATAGACGATGAGTGAGCAATTGAGTGATAATATATTTTATATATTTATTGAATATAGAGTGTTTTTGCTTCATGCATTTCATTGATTTTAAAGAATGAAAATGTATGCAAAAAACATTTGTGCACATATAATGGGTTAATAGTCACTGATGTAATATTTGTGTGTTTGAAGATACATCTTGTTTCTAATTCCAAAACATATATCTGTCAACATTACACTACTAATAGCATTAATATTTATATACCATACTGTATATGCTCACAAGTGTGTGAGTCCTGACCATCACACCTACAGTATACAGTATGTCGGTCCTCCAAAACTAATGCCACATTAATTGGTATGGAGACATGTGCTGAAGTTGGAGTGAAAGTATTTGAGTGTCATGCACAGAGTCCTGACCTCAACCCCACTGAACACCTTTAGAATGAACTTGAACACTGGCTGCACCCCAGGCCTTCTCACCCATCGTCAGCGTTTGACCCCACCAAAGCTACAGTATAAATGATCACTAATCCCCACAGTCACACTCCAAAATCCAAATTTCCAAGAAAAGTGGAGGTTATTATAAGAGTAAAGAGGGATAAATATTGAAAAGGGATGGACAATAAAGCACTCATGGGTGTGATGGTCAGGTGTTCACATACTTTTGGCCAAATAGCCTATATCTATCTATATCTACAGTATATCTATATATTAGATAAAGTACTGTAAGGATTGAGACAATGGGTTTTGTATTAGGAAGCTACAGACAGAAGTAGCCACCTGATTAAATGATGTCTGTTCGATTTAGAAAATGAAATACTCTGGCATAAAATTATTCCACTGAAATTAAAAATGGTAAAACATTTTATACCACAGCAGGTTCTAATTTTTAAACCTCCTTGGTAATAATGTTTTTTCATTCATTTTTAAAAATTTTTTTATAGCAGGTCTGACATGACTACTTACTTCTATTTAAATCGCAGGTTTGTATCTGCAAAACATTAACACATTCATTACATAACACAATAATAAGCATTTTTTTTTCACATACCTGTAATTGCATCTATAAGGTATTTAACAGCTTGAGTGCTACAGTATATTAAAGCATTGCAACTTGTTTATGAAATACTGAGAGATTATGTAATATAAATAGCATGATCCATTAAAACTGACGGATATATTGTTACCAACTTGTAGAAGTCACCTGTACACACTCACATACTATCATTCACAAACACCTCTTGCACAGAAGAAGGAACTCGGCTGGAAGTTATTGTCACATTTCCGTGTTTGGTCCTGACTTCAACCCAGCCATTTCCACATGTTTGGGAAAGTAAAGGCATTTCTGGGAGGACGGACTTTCAGACGTACAGCAGGCAGTCTGATCATGGCTCTGGCGTATTGAGATGGTATCAAAGCACTAGTTAAGCACTAGGATAATTGCATCAGTGTAGGAGGATATTACTGTATATAGAGAAATAAAGGTAGCTTTTATTCTGCACAATCAAAAGTCCTGGTTTGACGTGAACACTTCTGGTATATCTAACATAAACTTCAAAATGTCGGAACTATATTAAAAGAATAAAATGATATAGTTCCTCAAAATGGGGGTGTATGTATGAAAATGGCTGTAATTCCTGAATGGTTAATGCCAGAATTTTGTCAAACCCCTTGAATTAAAGCTAAAAGTTATGACTTTCCCTTATATTTTCAGTGTTTCATTTAAAATTTAGTCAGTTAGTGTACAGAAGCCAAATGGTAAAAAAAAAAAAAAAAAAACTTTGCCTCACTCACTCACTCACTTACTCACCCACTCACTCATCGTCTATACCACTTTATCCTGTATTCATAGTCGCGGGGTGTCTGGAGCCTATCGCAGGAGACTTGATCGCAGGGCATGAGGCAATCCATCACACTACGGGCAATTTGGGAATGCCATTTAGCCTAATCTGCATGTTTTTGGAATGTGGAAGAAAACCAGAGTACCCGGAGGAAACCCACCAAGCATGGGGAGAACATGCAAACTCCACGTACACAGACCCAAGGCGAGGATCGAACCCAGACTGTGGAGGTGCAAGTTTCTGCCACCTATTAAAAAAAAAAAAACATAGCTTTGTTCCAAAATTTACTATTTTCCCCCAATATTTCCACTATGGACAGACAGTGGAAGGATCTGGTCCATATATACAGACTCTGGTTTGGTACCTCATCTTCCTCAGTCAAAGAGTTAAAGTCAGTGAGGCTCTCATAATAATTTCATCTAAACCAGCAGCATGTCTATGTAATAGGGTTTAGATAATTCAGTCATAATTGTTACTTTTACAGCACCAACACCTGGTTGTTGCATTAAATGAAACAGAGGTGTTGCTGCATATCCAATGTAATGTTCTGTGTCTAGCATAATGCATTCGGTAATGCTTTCAAATGTAGAATAATTACAATCATTTTATGGCTGTTAGGCGTAATTTCACAATGTATGTCATGTTCTGTATGTGCTGCCACACCCTTACCCGTGTGTGTGTGTGTGTGTGTGTGTGTGTGTGTGTGTGTGTGTGTGTGTGTGTGTGTGTGTGTGTGTGT
>JAQMYG010000036.1:9027519-9047706 GCA_030014215.1 Clariallabes teugelsi | reverse complement strand
TCTCCACATCATTGCATTCAGTTTTTATTCACAATTTGTTAAGTGTCCCAACTTTTTTGGAATCCGGTTTGTATAAAAGGAGCACGTGCTTGCTATATTTGATTTAGCCCAGAAGAGTAAATTCAGACCTTGGGATATTCACAACCTCTGTAGATTTAAACTACAAAGTGGGAAAAAAATCATGGACACCTCCATGTTTGTTTGTCAGCAAGATGCTAGACAGTGAACTATGAAAATGATTTACAGTACATCATATAGAGTCATTGTATTTTTCCTCCTTTAAACAGGGCAACAACTGTATATTCAAGTTATGGTATGTCATTTTAAAATAACAGGTTACTGTTTGGTTACTGGTCTTGCTGTAAGCAGCCATGTTAAACAAACTTCAATAATTCTTTTGATTGTGTAAAGCTGCTTTGCAACAATGACAATTGTTAAAAGTGCTATACAAATAAAATTGAATTGAATTGAATGTTGATCTTGATTTCCTAAGCAGGAATTAGGCATTTTCATCATTTTTATTCAAATTTTCATTCAAGAAGCTAGGACCTAATTTCTGATACATCATTAAATTTATAATTCTGATTCTGATTGTGATTCACCCTAACCATAGGTGTTGAATTCCATAACAGCAGCTCTGATAATAGTTCTAATTCTGCAAGGGTAAAATTTACAAAAGTAAATTATTCTGTATACAGTATAGAAATATACATGGGAATGTATATTGTATAATGTGGATGTTTAACATAACTGGGTTTCCAAAACAGGAAAATATTCAAGTAGCTGGCCTAGAAATAGAGATAGTGTGGTCTAGAAAGTGTGGTCAAGGAAAATTATTTATAGTGTTTATATTGTTCTGTGGACACGTCACAAAAGTAAAGCATTTTAGTATGTAGTAGCAATTTTTTTTTCTGGAATACTAATGTTACGACTGGAGGTATCAGCATCACTATATGTAATTCACCTCACACACACACACACACACACACACACACACACACACACACACACTCATTCACAGACCCAAAGTGGTACTCGAACCCCTGACCTTCAAGGGGGAAAGGCCATCCATTTATCTATCAATTGCAGGGTATATGATCTATATAAATAAAGAAATAATGAAATAAATAATTGCCTTAGTGCCTTAGCCCTCTGGCAGTGGTATCTCAGAGGGCTAAGGCACTGAGTTAGTAATCACAAGGTCGGCGGTTCGAGCCCCAGCTTCACCAGATTGCCATTGTTGGGTCCTTGAGCAAGGCCCTTAACCCTGTCTGCTCCAGGGGTGCTGTATCATGGCTGACCCTGTGCTCTGTGACTCCACTTACGCTGGAATATGCGAAGAAAGAATTTCATTGTGCAGTAACATATATACCCTGCAAAGGATTGGCACCCTGTCCAGAGGTACCCTTCCCCATGGTCTCCTGCCTCATCTCCCGGGATAGGTTCCAGTCACGTTCTACCCTGTATGATAGATAGATAGATAGATAGATAGATAGATGGATGGATGGATGGATGGATAGATAGATAGATAATTTTGTCAAATTGTGGTGGTATGTCACCACACCATGATTTATTACATTTACCAAATGCAGAATTACATATAACTGCAGCTGTTCACTTATGGAAGTTTTTTTTTTGCATATTTACAGCTTATTGATTTTCCTAACAGGTATCCCATGTGAGGAGACTAAAGTCACCAACCACAGCTTATATTATCATGCACTTAATATGATTAATACAGTGTTATTGTTAATGTCTGTTGAAGCTCTTGGAAAATATTAATCGAAGCTAATGAGTGTGCTGCTCATGTAAGCAGAATAAAAAAGAAACGCGAACATAGGAATTGAAAAATGTGCCTTATATATTTATATATATATCTTTTTTCATTCCCTCTTTTGTCGAATACTTTATAAATCCAACAAGGGAAGAGTTACGAATCAAAAGGCCTTGTAAGTATTGTACACAAAACTGCAAAGGCAAGCAAGGCTAAGGAACAATAGTTCATGACCAACCATCATTTGCTGTGTGGTCAGTTTTGGCCATAGGAGTTAACATTAGCAACACAAGGGTCATGGCCTTGAGAGGAAAAAAACACACACAGCACAGTTATAACAATCAGAGCTAAAGCAATAAAAGTGCTAGACTTCTGCACAACTGTAATTTTCCGTGCTTTACCTTGATACTGTTTCATGCTGAAAATTTCCAGACTACTACACGAACTGTACATGGGCACAAACTACATTTTCAAGTGTATACAACTACTATTAAGTGTAATGATTTTAGATTTTAGTGTGTGTACTGTAGTTAGAACTCTAAACCTGGTTTCTACACGCCATAGAAATAGGCAATGATTAGTCACATTATGCTTGTTTATAGGGATTTGAACAGGATTGGCAGTCTCTATATCGTTAATGCAAAGGCTGATGTGGTTTTGTTACACACCTCCACACAACACACACAATAAGTCACTGAGCCATGCAGTATTGATTGGGTTCCCAGAGACTTACCTAAAGAGGAGGCGAGAGAGAGTGATTGTGTTTTACAGAGAACATTATCAGTCCCTCAGTGGCATTAGACGCACACATACATACACACACACACACACACACACACACACACACACACACACACACAAACCAACGCTGAGATGCAACATCCATAGGATCTCAATCTCAAATCCAAATTGTGGTTCAAAGGATTACAAGAATGCTTAGACATTTTTGTTTCTTCCACATATTTGCAAATACATTCTCGACGTCTGTCATAGATGCTGTATATGAGAACGATGCGCTTACTGTATGTGTGCATGAGGACCTGCTCAATTTTGCTGCATGGAGCATTGACAAAGGATGGGGAGGGGGAGGGGAGGGGGAGTGCATTTGAAAGCAGCAAGATGGACAAATCTGTTCTTTACAAGTATTTAACTAACTCTTTTCACTTTCAGCATGGTCTATTTGTTAGGCCGGAGATTTATTCCCAGCCTGCTCCGGTGTCCATGTTTCTGATGTGCCCTGTCTGTAGATGATATCTGGATCAGCCTGAGGAGATCCCTGCATGACTATCGTAATCCACAATTGTGGATGGACTGTTAAAAAATCGCCTGGAGTCACCATCGATGCTGAACAAAACTCCTCTCGATTTTTTTTCTCCTCTCCTCTCATCTCTCTCAGTCTCTCGCTCTCTCATCACCACCCATTTCTGCTTTTTCTGTAAACCTGATATTGCTCCTACAGATATTCTGCACCCATAAAGCTCTGATAAGCCAGGTGCGATCCAAGGCCGTGGGAGGCCTAACAAGGAATTAAACGTTTCTTCTTGCTGCCGCTTTAATTGATTGATGCTAAAAGTTTAGCAAATAAAAAAGCGAGCGGCCGGGCCAGGGTAGGTCCTGAGAGGGGAGCTGGCTCGATTGAAAGTGGCAGCTCGTATTTTCGTCTTTCAGCCGCCTCTGTCATGTCATCTCAGGGGCTGCATGTGTGCGCGTGTCTGTGTGCGTGCGTGTGTATGTGTGTGTGTGTGTGTGTGTGTGTGTGTACGCATGCCTCTTCACACGAGTGCCAGACTGAAAGACACATGTACGGTGAATCAGGGAATCAATAGAACACTTAATGAACAATTAGAGGAACAGCTGTAGACCTGTCAAAGACCCATCTGTACATGGCTGGAAGGAGCGAGAGGAGAGGGTGAGGGAGAAGAAGCTTTCTGTGGTGTGGATGGAGTGCTAAACACCAAGCGTATCGTTTACACCACCTGCACACACACACACACACACACACACACACAGTAACACTGCACTTATTACAGGTCCAGTGTGTATGAAATTCCAAGCATTTTGCATAGTCTTATACCATAGCACTGTTGGATTCTCAATCCTGATTGGTCAGAAGGTATTGATTCATTTTCTGTAACAGCATCTCTGATCATCTTCTACTGCTTTATTATTTCTATAGTGACAGCTATAGAAAGAATGGCAGATGCTTCATATGGTCTAAGTGTAATACTAAAGCGATTAGTGTTTGTTAATAAATGAAAGAATATAGTATTATACTGTATATTGTGAAGTTTTCTATAACGAGATCTTAAGTTTGTATAATATTTATGGAAGGAGTCTCCAGTGTCAGTCATACTCAGCAGTTTTTTTTCCCCCCAGGATAGAGAAGTGTGTTTTTTTGTTTTCTCTGCAGCATGTTGTGTCCTATAAATTTCAAGAGAGAAAATAAAAAGAGGAGATGGCAAAGAAACAACAGTTTATAGTTCTGAACTGGGATGATCTTCTTGCATGGATGTTCTACAACAATAAACGTAAAATTAAATGGTTTTAAAAAAAAACAGGAAATAATCAGCAGCGTGGTAACAGTACCATCAGTACCACTTAAACATTGATTTTATTTTTCTATAACAACACACCCAGTCAGGCTTTCTTCCTTACATATTTCTAATGTATAACTATGTCAGTTGTTTCCTCAATCTCTCATCACTTGTATCACATGTCAATATGGCAAAAACTGCTGTGCTGCTGCTGTGGCCGTTGCCACTTACCGCTCAGATGAATACATAAGTGCAGACTATTTCACTTCAGCTATTAAATCACATTCACGTCATGTAGGGGGGCTGTACCACCTCGCCGCACTCGCACACCCTTTCTGCCACAATACTAAATTAATATCTTATGCAGCACGTCTTCACAAACGTATTCACTACACATAGAGAGATCCACCAAAACTGACACACACTTCAATAACAGGGAACAAAGCCGGCCGTCCTGGACACCTGACACAGAAACGCCGACCTTATACGCCAATCATGTGGAAAAATAGCCAGTACATACACAAATACCCACGCACACACATACACTGGTGTAAGATTGATAAAACCTTCGGCTGCCTGTTCAGATAGTGGACTATGACTGAGTTAACCAAGCACAAGTATCTGTGTCTGAGGAAAGGCAGAGGCTCATAATTGATCTTGGACACCGTGAGTCGTGCTTTATTAAAACTTCATTTAAAGAAGGCCAAACCATGGCGAGGTAATGAATTAGATGGGAATCCATTATGCATTGCAAGCAAGAAAGAAGTAGAGCTGAAGACCTGCTTAAAAATATATTTTTAGTACAGAAAATTAATGTGCCCACCCAGCCCACTGAATCATTTTAAATGGCTTTTTTTTAGTATATATGTATATGTGTTAAGAAGAGCTATATTTCAAGCTGCACGCAGACTAATGGCTCATTAATAGAGAAATTGTGCTTGATGTGCATGGGCTTGATGGCTGGGTTGGGATGCTATTTTGGTCTTAGTACATTGTAGTGAACATCTTTCTTAGGATGGTTTTTGATTTTAGACGGCAAGCTATAACTGTAAAAAGTTTAAAGGTAAATAAATTAAAATGTGTACATCAGTTAGGTCTTGTAAATACATTTATTCATGTTTACTATCATTTCCGTCTTCCTTAATGAACAGTTCACCGTTGAACCTGCATGCAAAACACACTCTGGTGCATAAAAATAAATTAGCTAAATAGAAGTAGTTGTGATTTTATGAGCTATGACTCCACTGTCCCGATCATTAAAATAGGTTTAAACTAATTGTTATCAAATAAATGTTTTAAACCCATGTTTATCCTGTGTAAGACTCATAAGTCGCCCCCCCCAGAAAGTAAATCTAAGAAATGTGGTAATTTTTTGGTGGAGATCACTATCAACGTCTATTGGTATAGTTGTCATGAATGTATTATTGTTAAAGGGTATATAATTGTCTCCTGACAGAATACGCTACCCGGTGAACAAACACGTTTTGTTTTAAAGCTGTTTGTGAGAAGTGTCCAACACAAGTCCCTGTGTAGGTTGTAACTACAGAAATAACAAATTATTAGCACGAGTATGTTAACGTAAAACCTGTGAGCTAGCTGTCAAAACAGACTTAAAGGGAGAACTAGCAAAGCAAAACAAGATGAAAGAAAAATCATAACTACACAAGTTTTAAAACGAACGTTTATTTGTCCAATGTTCTTCATGTTGATTTGGTCTTTTTGTAATTTTTTAAAAGTTCTTTAAAAGATTAAAAATCTTTAAAAGTTATTTTTTATTCAACATTACTCCCACAAAATCATGCTTTTAACCATTGCAGAAATTTCCAGAACAATTTCAGAAAAGAGCCTCAAATTTCACAAATTTTAAATGAGCAACAGAACTGATTTTTTAAATTATTTTTTAGCATGTTAAGTAGAAAAAACGGAATCGCAATATATACCTGTGCAATTATTTAATCACAAAAGGATGCAAGTTATTACAGGTAATACAGTATACGCATTGTCTGGAATTTATATAGAATGTGTCGATAATTTAAGAAACTTTTTTTAAACATAAATTTGAGGTTCTAAATAAATATTGCAAATACATGCAATAATTTGCATTATTATGTGGTGTTAGCCTAGATACATTTGTTTGAATTCAAAAAAGTACATTTAATAGTTCAATATCAGTTTGGCAAAATTTGTCAAAATAATTGCAACCGATATATATATATATTTTTAAATCGTGCAGCCATAATATTAAGGACGTTCTATTAACTATATTTTATTAATAATTTATTCAGTCTCGAATTTAGATGAAAGAACCGTACACTAAATCACCAATATCAATATCATCCCTGCTATCCGTTTCACCCAAATGAGGATGGGTTCCGTGTTGAGTCTGGTTCCTCTCAAGGTTTCTTCCCATTACCATCTCAGGGAGTTTTTCCTCCCCACTGTCGCCGTCGTCCTCGGCTTGCTCATCAGGGACAGAATTATCATTTTGATTCATACACATTCACATTTCATACAAACTTAAATAATTCTTTCGAGTGTGTAAAGCTGCTTTGCGACAATGTCAATTGTTAAAAGTGCTATATAAATAAAATTGAATTTAATTGAATTGAACTAGTGAAATAATACTGTAAAATAAGGAAAAAGGAACCAATGAACTTATTCTTCTTCCTTATATGATCTTCAGGAAATTTGCATGATGCTACTTCCTTGATTTAATCATGTGGAATATTCCAGAGATTTCAATGGTGTAAATGCTATACTGTAGGACACTAAATGTAATTTTTTTAGAGAATGGTTTAAAATAAAATGTAGTTACAGTGACTTTTGTTGTGTACCAATAGTTGGTTCTAAGTAGTGTAAATAATTTTAATAATAGTCTTATCATAAGTAAGGATCATTTACCTGGGTATACCATATCTGTTACCTTTACTTCACATGCATATGTACTTATATACAGTATATCAGGTGGACATAAATTATGAAAATTGCAATGCTATGACTCCTTCCCATATCGACTCCTATAAAAATAATTCATACATACATACATACTTAAAATAGGCTGTAACACCAAACAAACATGTAGTATATATATATATATATTTAAAATATACTGTTTATATTTATGAACTGGAGATATACTGTTTCCTGCTTCATTATAAAATCAGCAGAATACTGTAAAGTTTAGCTTTACCCATGAATGCAGTAGCTTTCTGTGTTTAAATCACCACTGAGTGATAGTAAGAGTATTTCAGAGACAGATGTGCTGCCCAGTGTCCCCTCACATTGAAATGAGTGTCAGCGTGTTTGGAAGGTTTCCGTGATGCTCTACCCACCCACCCGGCACAGCTTCCCCGAGCCTCCATCTCAGCATCGCAGCACACACAGCTGACTCGACAGGCCCAACAGCAGGCAATATCCTCTGCCATCAAGCCCACACTCGCTGCTCTTCACCACGCATTCGGTTAGCAAAACGTGACAGGGCGCTCGGCCATGCCTGAGAGGAGAATGGAATGAGGAAGCCGCCATTCTCGCAGCATCACCCGGGAGATGCGAGAAATCTCCAGTGATGTTTCCTGTCACTACGAAAGGAAATAGAACTGGGCACACACATCTGTTATCCAAATGTTAACTTCAGGGCGAGCCATGTTGTCACAGTGATAAGACTGAACGGGGGGGGGATTAAACACAGCAGGGAAATGGCTTACATACAGGAAAATCATCGTGCACAGCTAAGAAATGGATCAACCCAGAAACTGAGTGTAGTCTTTTTAAGTTTTTCAAATTCTTCAGTAACCACTGGTCAGACCTATAGCGAGAACATTGGACACAAAGTGGGAATGCACATGTGCACACATATTTATATGGTTATTTATTCTTTTTTATCATAGCCAATAATTAGACAAGTTTTTGGAAGATAGGAGAAAACCCATAAACCCAAAGGAAACCCATTCATCTCCCACAGACAGTTACCTGATCTCAGTTTAAACAGAAAGTAATATTGAGCTGGCTACTGCTGCCATAACAGCCTCCACTCTTCTGGGAAGACAATTTTGGAGTGTGGTTGTGGGGATTTATTCGCATTTAGTCAAGGAGGTGTGGGGTGTGGTTGCATCCCACCTCATCCAAAGGTCCTGAGGAGGGTTGATGTCAAGGGCCTGGGCAGGCCACCTGAGATCTTCTACACCAACCTTGGCACACCATGTCTTCATGGACGTCACTTTCTGTCATGCTGGAGCAGTTTTGGGCATCTTAGTTCCAGTGAAGAGAAGTTGTAATGCTATGGTATACAGAGACATTCTATACAATTACGTAGTACAAACTTAAACACTTAAACAGTAATGATGGGGAATGCCTATTTATGGAAGGTGTATTAGGTGTATCATGTGTCAACACACTTTCGGCGATATAATGTAAAGTCATATACTGTATGTGAAAGAGAACACACAAGTGAATAATCCTTGACGATTACTTTTTTTCCAGCAGTATTTATAACATGAATACAAAGTCCATCAAGGTCCTGCACTTTCTATCCAGCTGTGAATGGACAGAATCAAGACAACTAGATGAAACATACTGTAAGAAATATGAGATGGAACCATCTTGCAATGATGTTTTTTACAGGTTAGTCAGGGATCATGTGAATATTTGCCCTAAAATGTGGCATGAAAAACAGATTGCAGTCCAAACATAATTCAACAGTTACTGTTTCAGCTCTTTATTCCTGCACATTGGATATAAAATGAAAGAATGGCCACAGCAAATAATCTCTATGGAGTAAACTGCATGGGAACCATAACCATTTCTTTAAAAAGCTTTACAATTTTAGGAAGCCATACCAAGTAGAACAAATGATCAAAACCTTACATGTAATTGTATTGTTTATCATTTTAGCTGCAAATTTCTTGCCTGAAGTATGTTAGGCATAAATGTCACTGCTGGATATCTTCCCTGCTGATTCTCAGCCAAGCCTCCAATGCTGCTATCATTAGTTCCTGCTTTCAGAGGATTTGTGGAAAGTTGAAATATTTTAATGACCAAAACTAAGAAGATTTTTAACGACCAATACAAAGAAAAATGTCCCATTGACTTCATTATAACCACACCACCATGGACACCCTATCTTAGTATTTACATTCTGCTCGTTGTGAGTGAATAGACTCAGCTATAGCACTATAGTGCTAATAATTCCAGCATGAGACTTTCAAATGATATATCCATTTTCAAGATTCCCAGCATTCCATAGGACGTCAGCAAGAGTAAATCTTACTACAGAGCAACTGTGTGAAAGATCATGCCCCGGTTCTTCTTATCAAACAGGGTACTTGTAGTCAAACACAGATTTAAAGGTCGTCCAGTGCTCAGGTTAAAAATTAAATAAAAAGGGACAAAAATCAACTCATTATTTTAAATTTGCTGTCTCATATGGGTTTATGTCTTCGACCAGATGCACATTTTTTTGAGTGTCATTAAGCTGTTATATTAGTATCTAGCTAGTTTTTAAATTTTTTATTTTTTTTTATGGAGTAGCATGTTAAGTGTATTCCCACCTCACACTCAATCTTCTCAAGATTGCCTGTTGTAGGTTCAACATGAAAGATGAAAGTGGGCTTTTGTTCCTGATGCATAAGCTGTATGTACAAAATATTATATACATACAAAATGTACAGTATTTTAAAAAATTATTATCTTTTTTATTTAGCCACTTAGTGCACGTTTAAATAATAAAAACGCAGTTATAAGCATGTGAAGTTAAAGGATCAGCTAAAAAGACACAACCGAGAAGAACAACCAAATCCACATGCTAAATGGCAGACTTTAGCATATAGTCAGAGTGCTTTGACACTGACAAAGACCATCGCTAGTAATCTAGAGCAGTCCAAATTTAATTCCGATGGATACGTCCTGGATCATCCATCATGAATGGCTTTCTCTGTCTCTCTGCTCTGTAAGGGCCTCAGCAGGCCAGCATTAAGCACAAGATGGTCAGCACTAATTAAGAGACACTGCATAATAAATGCACTGGTCTCGGCTCCACTGGGGCAAACACCTTCAACGGCCTGAATTAGTGTTCTACTGAGGTGAAGAAAAGATGCACTCAGAGAAGTGGATTTCAATTAGGATATACTGTACACAGAAGTCGTTTTTCAATTCTAACCATTTTAGGTTCTGTTTGCATCTCAGATCAAGTCAGGTCCAATGTTAGCATGATAATATAAATTAAAGGCAGCGGCAGCATAATTAGGCACATATAAGGGTGTTATTAACGCTACAATTAACGCTACGAATTATTTTTCCTGACCTTAACCACTTTGTGCTCTTAAAGGCATAAAATGTTGGAAAGTAACAGGGTTTGAATTTTCAGCTTAGGATTGTCAAATACACCAGTTGTCTCTTAGTATGTCATTAGTCCATTGAGTTTGCACACTTGGTCATGTTCTTCCATAGCTTACATCCATACTGACTGATGTTTTATTTTATTTTATTTATTTTTTTTCAGAACTTAGCAATAAGGTTTGCAAGCAGACGTTTTTTCCCGCTTCTTTTAGGTCTTCTATTTCAGGAATCAGAAGGAATGAATGCCTTGCATTGATGTTAACTGAAGGAAGACATTGTAATGATTTAATGTAAATCTGTAGTTTGGTTTAACAGGGGTTGTACTGTAATTTCAAACTGACCTGATAAGTTAATATCACAATTAAGAGAAAAATAGAAAGGAATGAGAAAAGTTTTTTTTTTCTCCCTGTAATCTTCAGGAAATTTGGATGATGCAATTCTTCGTTGAACTTGTGGAAAATCCTAAATATTTCATTTGGATGAACGCGTTCAGGCAGCAGGGCTGGGTGAATGTGGTGATACTCAAATGTACGTTTTTCATAACTTACAATGGATGAGTCCCAGAAAAAAAAAAAGTTTTAAGCATGAGATGTTAAATGCTTTCATACAATCAAAGGTGAACATTTTTTGTCTATGTTCAAAATGTCCTTTACTTTTTCACCCTTAAACAGATGGTCAAGTAAACTCATTTAATTTAAATGCAATGTTAATTCATTTTGTCACTAACCTTTAATGTAACTTAGTATGTCATCTGAGTATACTATTAGTCTATTGAGTTTGCACATTTGTTCATGTTCTTCCATGACGTACATCCCAAGTCTGACTGAAGTTCTATCTTTTTTTTTTTTTTTCAGAACTTAGCAATAAGTTTTTTGTTGTTGTTTTTTTCTTTTCATTCCAATATGCAAGCAGAAGTTTTTTCCCGCTTCTTTTAGGTCAGAAAAATATTTCAGGAATCTGCAGGAATCAATGCCTCTATTAGCAGCTTTGTTAAAACTGAACTCCAAGGCTTGGTGTTCTGCTCAGATATGGCATTCACCCCTTGGAAATCATGACTCATTAATCAAATATTCATACAGACAGAATCATAAACACAAGCAGAACAGAGTCCCCTCAAAGCCCCGATGCCCCAGAGCACAAACGCCCTTTCATGTTACACTCACAAAATGGCATCTCGGCATGTTGCTGCATTCTTCAATACTAGCGATCCTTTTGCTCTTCTTCTGTGCTCCGTTTCCTAAAAACAGCCCAGAGTCAATTTACTGATCACAGACACGAACGCTGAAAATCGCAGCAGTTCGATGGGCTCATTGTACTCAATCGGGTCTGTCTTCACGACATGCCATGGTCGACACAAATGGCCGATTCTTCTGCTGTGGCCCTCAAAAGGGCAGACTGTTCCCCAAAACAGAGCCCATCGTCGAAGGCCATGGCCTTTTAAATACAAGAATTTGGATTTAACAAGGAAAAAGCACAAGCATTTCTCAAACAGAACAGAAACAGAAGACTTAACCATAGCAACACTGAGTCCAATACACGTACATTTTCTTTTCCTATGAAGCGTGTACAATAAGCAGTTGTCTCTTCTGATGTCCTGTTTTCCCCGTTTGGCCTACAGTAGTGTGTCTGGGGGGGTTAAAATGTACAGTTAACATTCCTCTTACATGATCATAGGAAAATAATGTAAATAATAAAATCAGCAGCTAGCAGAAGTAGGAGTATAATGGAGAAACTATAATTAACAACTTACAGTAAGTGAAGACTAAAAACATGTAAAAGTAAAAGACAAGGAATGTTCAAGTCAAACATGGACTTTTGATTATGCAGAATAACAGATAAAAGTTACGAGAGTAAAAGAGTGTGTTACGAGAGTGGTGTTGTCTCACAAAAGGTTCATGGGAACAACTACAGTGGGCTCCAAGCCACCTCAGCTGGGATCATCATTCATGGATGTACGGTCTTCTTTAAAATATTCGCACCATTCAAATGTTTTGCGGCGGCTAAGAGTCTCATCACCGTACTGTGCTAGAAGTCTTCTGTAAATGTCAATCGGTTTTACACCTTCATTCACAAGCTATTTCATCACAAGTCCCGGTTTGACTGGAACACCCCTCACTGTTACTTTTATATAAACTTAAGTTTTATTAAGTACAAAATAAGTCATGTCAGCAGGTCCAAACCTGTTAGATGATTTTCATTTTAAAGCAGTTACACAATTTTTGGCTGAAAATATTTAATCTCTGTAAATTTGCTGGTGATTATTATGTTGTTTGCCAATTCGTTAATCAAAAGTGAAACAAAAAAAAATAATTACCACCATGTGGTCTTGAACCACCAGGGTCGAGGGTTCGATCCCGACCTCAGGTCTGTGTGCATGGATTGTCCATGTTTTCTCCGTGCTTGGTGGGTTTCCTCCAAGTACTCCGGTTTCCTCCCACAGTCCAAAGACATGCAGATTAGGCTAACCGCCATTCCTATCCATAGTGTGTGAATGTGTGTGTGCCCTGCAGTGGATTGACACCCTGTCCAGGGTGTACCCTGCCTCATGTCTGATGTCTCCTAGGATAATGTCCAGGCTTCCTGTGGCCCTGTACAATATAAGCAGTGTAGAAAATGAACAAATGAAATAAAGTATAAATTCCAAAGTGTAAATTTCCAACCCTGATATGGTGACAGCACATGAAAGCTACTTTAAGTCCATTTTTCATGAACTGTGGAAAAATGGCCGTGATGAACTGGAGTCCCATTCAGGGTGTCTTCCTACTTCATGTACAGTGTTCTTAGGATAGGCTCTAGTGATCCTGATCTGACAAAACGAGGTCCTTACGGTAAAGTGAAAGAATGAATGACAATATACACAAAATAGTGAACCTTTTTCAGGTTTATTTATGTAACTTACTGTGGAGCAAAACATACTGACCACTGTGCAAACTGATTTTGGGGGGAAAAACAAGCATGTGTTTCAAGCACTCATTGACCTTAGTATTATCTCTTTACAACATAGTTACACAAAAAAAAATCGTGTTACAGGTTTTTGTAATGTGAAACACTTTGGCATATGACCTTCTCCTTACCACAATATAACACAGACATTTGCTGAACACTTCTTTTTAAATGAACATGACAACTTTGTACTGTGCTAAATCAAAATGGCTGTAATCAACAATAACAACAAATAATTACTTGAAAAAACATTATGTAGTCTTTCTTTAATGGCACGAATCTAGAGAATGCTTCATTCTCAACACCGTCATGATTTTAGCAGCACTGTTATCCAGTCATAGCAGGTGAGCGAATCAAATATAAGCCAGGAGCACATTGTGAGACATGTGTGTGAGAGGTAAAATGCTACAATTTCAATATCTCAGTGTGTACAAGACATTTCAGAAGCACTTTTTAAGACTATGGATTTAGCCTTAGGACGTTCTAGGAGGCACTAGCACATTTGTGAAGGGTGTGTAAAGTCTATAAGGTCAGGGTTTTTTTTTTGTCCGGTTTTAGCAGTGTTGCAACACTCAGCAACCTGGAGTGTGGTTCTTCTCTTATTGATAAAGTATCAAGTTAACTGCTTAATGTATGTATGGCACTAAGTATGAAGAATCTGTAAAGTCACTATAAAGTGATTTTTCATGCCATAGACCATATTAAATAAGAAAGTCAGTGTATTACAGTTAGTGCCAGATGAATGGCAATGTATTTATGTGTGCACACACAAATATATAGTACCAATCATAAGTTTGTACACACCCTCGAATTCCATGGTCTTTCCTTATTTTAATTTCTTTTTACATTATAAAACAATGCTGAAGATGTCCAAAATATGCAATAAACTTCTTTGAACAGGTAATATTGAGATGAGTCTGTTACTCATGCTCTGTAAAGCCTTCATAACAGCTCTGAGGTCCAGTTAATTGGTGATTTTTGAGGGGGGTAACTCTACGGTTTGGTCTTGCTTTCCTGGGATAGTGTACATGAGAGCCAGTTTTATCATGGTGCTTAATGAGTTTTGCAAATCCACTTGACAATACTGTTCTTGCTAGAATTATTCCTGAACAGCTGACCTTCCTTGGGTTAATATAACAACTGACTGTTCTTGTGGTTGTTACTTAATTACATAATTTCATATATGTGTTATTTCACAGAATGTAGAAAATAATTCAATAAACAAAAAACATCAAATTAGAAGGTGCGTCCAAATTTATATATGATATTTGAGTGTTAAATATATCTATTTTATATACACATTTATAGTCAGAGCATATTTTTTTCTGACTATAAATGTGTCAGGTATATTGAGTTTGTTTACAGTGTTAAGTTGAGGTGTTGACTATAGAGTTCTTGATGAATGATTTTACTTTCTGCTCTTTGAACAGACAAAAACCCAGAACTACTTCTCTGTATATACTTAGTATGGTGGAACCATTTACACCAGCAGGATACAGAAAAATCACACACATAACAACGTTCGGGAATTCCAACCCCTTGTTTACAGCAGCACAAAGTCCCCTGCGGTGGCCCCGGGGTTGCGTTTGTCTTTGATGAAGGGCCACTCTCTCTTCTCCACAGGAACAGAGAGTTCATAATCTCTCCCGTGTCCTTTCATAAAGGTAAACGCCGGGTACTTCTCTTTCGACGACGGTTGCAGCACCTAACTCGTACAGAAGCAGATTTGAGGGGGAATAAATGTTGAGAATTAAACTCCAGATTTAAATTTTTTCCCCTATTAATTGTAACCAGTGGAGTCAGAGAAGAACACTAAAATGTACAAGAGTGTGAAGGCCTCTGGACTGTTATAGACCTAGTCATGTTGTACACAGCTAAATGCTGCCACCTGCTGACTGAATCTGTACACACTGCAGTGATTTCTACTTTAACCAAACTACTCAGTCTGGCTAATCTCTGGTACACGCAACTGAGGTGTGATTAAAACGGCATCTATTTTTCCATATAAGACAAGACATCAATCAAAAGCTGACCAATATAAATAAATAGATACATATAGCTCATAGACTCAAAACCAACTTTAGAGATAGCATCACATTAGTTTTTTTTTTTTTTTTGCTGAGTGGATCCAACAGAGTTTTTTGGCTCACAGAGCAAATTGTCTTATAGAAAGGAATAAAACATAAAGCATGACTGTTAAAGGAAAATGATCTTCGATGAAGTGCTGTGCTGCTGGAGTTTATTTTAAAGATTATTCTCCTAGAAAAGCTTGGCAAGTGCTTTATTCTACTTCTACCACAATGTTTTGCTAAAAAGAAAAATTAAACATTGTGTTTATCATTTAATCCATTTAAACAGTAGTTAGCTTCATGGGATTTTTAACATTCGTCAAGCTAGTTAGTTCCTGTTCTCCCTTATAACAGCTACAAACAGGTGCTCCCTCTCACTGGCCTCTCTATTTCACTTTTTAAATTCATTAAGACACAATAAATAAATGAATGAATAAATAGATCAAATAAAATAAAAACATTTGTTATAAGAGAGTTACTATCTCCTATATCGGAAAGTGTAAGGGTACAACTTTACCACTGATTGTTATAAAGTGCTGACACTGAAGACTCCTTTCAAAGTGTTTAAATAAACATCCCAATATGAACAATTATATGTACTATATATCTGTTGATGTGGTCAGGTGTAAGTTATAGAAAGAATAACTTGTTAGAATGAGAACATCAATATAAATCTTAAATCTTGAGCTGTCAGATCTGCTGGTGTTGTAAATTAATTTACTTCTGACCAATCAGAGTCCATCAGAATTGTAGCATAAAGAATATTTGTCAAATTCTAATGTTTTATTGATATATTCTTTACTACCATCTTTATATAAAGTATTTGAGATAAAGTATTTGTTAGGGAGAGGATTTGCACCTGACTGTAGTCTTTCATAGGAGATTTTACTTTAAAACACTGACATGGCTTCTTTCAAACCAGAGTATAATAAACACCTTACACCATGCCAATGCTGCCAGATCGGTTACAACCTACACAGTCGTTTCCTTTACGATGGAGAGTTTCACTCACCTTTGACAGCTCTGTACTGATTCTTTCATAATCTTCAACACTTTTGGAGTAGAACCCAATAGTGCAGCTTGGGTCCATTTTAATGAAAGGCATCTTCTTTGGTGATGGACAATGATATGACTGAGGAAAAAAATAATAAAATAATAAAATGTATTAAAGAATTACATTATAATACTAAATGTGATCTTGTGCTATAGGAGAATAATTTCCACTAGACTACAGGTCTTCCTCTAAGCAGCAAAATAAAATCCCCACATGTCCATGTGAACCAGACAGAACAAATAAAAGCCTCAACTTGGCCGAGGGAAATGTGTTTTCAAAAAAATTATTTTCTTTCCCAAAAACTTTCTAGTTTAAACAGCTGTGACAGACAGGCCAAAGAAATGGATCAGTATTTCAGGTTGTCATGCTGCATTTTTACTGCTTACAAAAATGTAAAAACATTTTATCATGCTCACAAAAAAAAGAAAAAGAAAAAGAGTCTAACACACTAGCAGGGTAGGAAAGAGCTGATATATCTAACAGAACATATTTTAAATTCTGCTTGCCTTATTTTTGCAAGAGACATGTCCTAGATGTCAGATAGAGGTGTAAATCGACTCCCGTGTGTTCGGTAATTGAGTGCAGAGGGCTTCTTTAAAATTCATACCCTTAAGTACTAACAGAAACTATTAAATTCACATCACTAGGCAGCGGTCAGCTTTTTTGCAATTCCACATTACCTGCAGAGGAAAATTGCTTGTGCTGACATCCACAAAAGACTGACAGTAATGAGGGTCCATGTAAATCATGCTGTCATCTGCAAGGACAAAACAAAAGACAAGTTATTCCAAAAAAACACCACGGTTATAATAATGCATATCCTTCCTCAATTTCTATGCAGAGCAGCTCAAAGTCATGCACAGATTGTCTTTGGATTCTAACAAATGAACCCCAGCAGGGATTTTTTTTCCCCCCGCTTAGTCCTTCACAAACTGGAATGGATTAAACTCTCTCTTTTTTTTAATTTTTTATTCCAATCTAGTTGCATGAGCACATCCGTTATACAGCGAACAAGACTGTCATTTAATTTCTTTTCTTTTTTTTTCTGGTGCAGGAAAATTACTTTCACAAACATCCAATTATATTGCATCATTTGCATATGATAGATGCGTGTGGCAGGTCAGACCTGGCAGGGAAAATGCATCGCTTGTCATCAGCCGGGTTTTAAATTGCTAAAATGTAAATGGGTAAATATTGACTGCTAGCATGTACAACTGAAGGTTCCTTCTCGCAGATCAAGGTGATGGAGAATGGGCTACTTTGGGTGGCACAGATGTTCATGCATGATGGATGGAGCACTATCCATCATAAAAGAAGCTCAGCTTCTGCGATGACGTTCATTTATCTGCAGAGTCCTTTAAAAACTTGTTCAGTGTTTGCAAATTATGCAGAAATGAGCCGAGATTAAGAGACGCACCTTGAAATCCAACAAAGTAGTAGGCCTGTTTGGGTTTCCCGCCAATGATACCGAGACAGTATTCCAAGCTCAGGATGGCCTGGAAAAGGAATTATTTTAATAACTTTAAACATTATTATCAACAAGACAGATGTTTAAACACTAAAAATGCATAAAAAGCGGCAAAATGAGCATTTACTCCATCCACCAACCCATACACAGAGATACAGTCACTGATTCACTCTCTATATTGCTTCTCCTGTACAGGGTCACGGGAAGCTTGGAGTCTATCCCAGGAGACTATACACACACTATGGACAATTTGTATGCATAATCTGCATGTCTTTGGACTGTGGGAGAAAACTGGGGTACCCGGAGGAAACCCAACAAGCATGAGGAGAACATGCAAACTCTCTGGACCGTGAAGCCATAGTGCTAACCACTATGCCACCAGAGATACAATGAATTTTAAAGAACCAATCTAGTTTTTGGTAAATAGTTATAGGAGTATCTAGACTAGAAATCTGTTATTTATGTAAATAATTAAAGTAAGCCTTGGCATCCAATGAGAGCTCCTGAGTTTTTCTCAATTTATGTGTTTCTCAATTTAGCAGAAGACACTAATACTGTATGATCCTTGATTGATCGGCATCACAACTGGTGCACAATTGGGCCATTTTATATACAGATTACACTGTCAAGTTGAAGTCGTGTCTTTATTTCAATTGCACACACAAATTGAATTCATTTAAACTTTTTAAAATCACAAAACAAAACACAAATTACAACAAATGAAACAAGTCATTCAATCAGGAAAAAAGGAATGGTACTCTATAAAAGGAGGAAGAGTTACGGCGTCTCAACACGCACACAAAGTTTACAAGCACTTTTTCCCCTGATCAATTATCGTTGTCTTCACCCCAACTCCAGTAGACTTTCACGTAGCTTTGTAACTAAATGTACTGCAAATCAGCTGCACATTAAAATCCCCAGTGCTTTGAACACTTTCAGAGTTCATATGAGTTTAGCTGGACCTATATAAACATGGTAGGGTGACCGTGTAAAAAGAACTGGACAAAACCTCCATGACATCACACATAGTTTTTTTGGAGAGCTGTTCTGAAGCTCAACCGTGGGAGCTCTGGCCATCGCCATCTTGACGGGAGCTGGCTCCGCCTAAATCCTGGTTAATCCATACATGGGCAAAAGGGCGAATCAAACAATTCAATTCAATTTTATTTATATAGCACTTTTAACAATGGTCATTGTCTCAAAGCAGCTTCACAAAAATGAAAAGAAAAAAAAGAAAATTTATAGAAGTGTGTATGTGTGAGAAAAATGTGTCTAGATAATAATGAGATGAATGAATGATGAATGAAATGTCTCTGATGAGCAAGCCAAGGGTGACGGTGACAGTGGCAAGGAAAAACTCCCTGAGATGGCAATAGGAAGAAACCTTGAGAGGAGGCTCAACAAGGAACTCAACAAGGAACCCATCCTCATTTGGGTGATAACGGATAGAAATTATATAACATCATGTGTGTTATGCAGCTGAACATAACAGTTCAACATAACAGAAGTTATTTAACCTCTGTCTGTTGTTTGGAACACGCGTACCTAACTTAGCGGGCTTAGCTTTAGCTTAGCTAAAATGCTATGGTGGCTAACGTTAATTTATTAACGTTAATGGACTGGATAGAGCTCCATCATCCATATCCTACACGGCATACTGCATCAGCTCTTACAATTCTTGTGGTAAGTTAAACTACAAAGATTCCACTTAGCTGGTTAGCTAGTGTTTCATAGCAGACAGTTAGCGGTTGGACTCTGAAATCAGCCACACCTCTAATTATGGATAACTTTATGGCTTAATATAATTTTACCTGATGAGTTACATAAAACAGTGTCACCCGTGTACAGTTTTCATGAATGGGGATTCTAGCTCATGAGACCAAAACCATTTCTGGTTGTAAATTTGGGAGTATATTGGGATTGACTCTCTTTTGCCCAGACCCCAGTGGACATTCGAGGAACTGCACATTTTGGCACTTCTCCTGTTTCAGAATAGGAGGTTAGCCCCTTGG
>JAQMYG010000036.1:9016946-9027419 GCA_030014215.1 Clariallabes teugelsi | reverse complement strand
CTCTGAGAGAGCTCGGCCAATCAGCTCTCTCTAGACCTCCGGCTGCGAGAGGTTACAGCATCACCCGGGAACCGAACGAGTGATCTCCGGATGATAGGGCGAGTGCTTTACCACTTTACCAAGAATTTAGCTGTGTGTGTTACGAACAAAGTCAGTCATTTACAGGTAATGGGGATTCATCAGAATATTCACGTGAATACAAACATTTGTATTTTTTTGCCAATGTACATAAAGTGTATATTTATATTTACAACAAAAATGTACAGCTAAGGTTTTCTATAGTTTTCTATATTTCAATATTTACTATATTGTATAGCAAAGTTTTTATATTTTATATATTTATACATATATATATATTTATTTATTTTTAACATTTTTGTTCTATTTTCAATAGCTATGTTTTTCTATAGCTAAGTTTCTCTAAATATTCTATTTCTTATTTTTTTCTATAATTTATTTATTGATTGATTTTTTTTATAAGCATTTCACTGCATATCGTACTGTGTGACAAACAAAATTAAAATTTGATTTGATTTGATTTGTAAAACAAGTAGGACTGTTTATTTTGTTTTTCCGCTGTGAAAACATTATGCACAACGTTCCTACATGAATGATAAATGAGGCCATTGACTCACTAGAAATGTGGTTTAACTGCTCAGATATGAGATGAAACAAACTTTACCTGTAACGATAAACTGGGAAACTTTTAAACTGACCAATTTCATTTACATACATAGAGGATAAGCCTAAAAGATAAAAAGCTGCAGAGGATCAGCACAGAAGACATTGAGAAACTGTTGATGAACGTGTCATTTGCCTTTAATTTACTTTTGTAAATAAAATGTTATGTTAATGATAGTGAAATGTGTCAGGGTGGTACTTGAATATGGGGTTTGATTCTGAGCAAATGCCGCTGTCTGTGTTGACTTTCACACAGTCTCCATGTGTCTGTGTGAGATTTCAAAAACATGCCAGTAGGTCGACTGGCAATGCTAAATTATCTCTGTGTGTGTGTGTGTGTGTGTGTGTGTGTGTGTGTGTGTGTGTGTGTGTGTGTGTGTTTGTGTGTGCAATCGAATGGTCTTTTCCTGATATACAGTAAAACAATGATGAAGATGTCCAAAATATGCAATAAGCACCTTTAAACATGTGACACTTAGATGTGTCTGCTATTTCATAGCGGCTCTAATCTGAAATGCTGTTAATTCAGGATTTCTGAAGCGGGTAACTCTAAATGAGCTAACTCACTCTGAGAATTTAGTAAATGACGCTTAGTAAATGAAATACGGGCCCAGAGTTGCCATTAGAGTACACATGGATTTCTGATCTTGAAAAAAAAAAAAAAAAGATTAATAAAATAAAAATCTCAGCGGGGTGGGATCAATCACGGACCTACAGCCAATCAGGGGTGTCTCTGAGCAGTTCAAAAAGATGCGCTTGGTTTGGAGGAAACGCGTGATGGTCTTCGGCCTTAATGTGAGAGACCCCTAGTGACGGGTGGGAACTGAATATGGCAAAAGTAGGAAGAATAAAATAATGATGAAGTAAAATCAGATCTTACCTTGACAAAGTTCAAGTATTCAGGGTTAATCTTCTCTCCGCCCAGTCTGACAGGGATGAGAATGATGACGGCTCTGTTGTCAGTGACCGCTTTTCCGGGGACCACTTGCGTGTCCACCTGCGCTGAGTGACTCTCAATAACATCAGCGCTGTACACTGCAGATAATCAATAACAATAGCGGTATCTGGGATCACCGGACGTCTGCTTTTAGCAGTAATCTCATAGCAGTAATATTTTTTGAAAATCGTTTAAATAAGGCACTTGGAATTATCAGCCGTACCTGTGCAGTCCTGTGCCACATAAACAGTCACACCTCGCAGTTCTGGATCTGTAGCCTCTTCCACAGCTTTCCTTAAATAAAATCACAAACAGGAAGCTATGAATAGTTTTTTTTTTTTTTTAATCACCAACAAACAAAATCTACATCTTGAGCTAACATTGCATGCTGCAAAATATTTACCGCACACACAATGATTCCTGACATTTGTTACCACACTACCGTACCAACCTGAGTATGTGTGCCACTACTCCAGGGCCATACCAATCTCCTGCCCTTTTCCCTGAGGTCATACCCAGATGGACCAGCCTGTGGACCCCGAGCTGGGCAGAGAGAGTGTCTCCAAACCACGACACAATAGTCCGGTGATACGCCTCTTTCAGGTGGGCGTCGGCCTCTTCTGCCCCACACTGGGGCTGGTATGAAGGTTCTGGGAATCTTGACCTGTCTCCTTGGAATGAAGCTTCTAAAGAGGCGACCAGTTTTCGCGCTGCGCTGCTTGTCCATGTCTCAGTGTCCAGAGGCTCCAAGGTCAGTGCGTCAGGCCAGGTCCAGTCTGAGAGCACCCACAACAAGCCAAAGAAAAAAAAAAGATTCATTTAAACAGACATCCTGGGAGGTGACGATATTTCAGAAATGATTTAAAGCTAATTAAAATAACCAGGAAATGTAGTAATACTGAGCAATCAAATGCGATAGAAAAGTCTTTCGTGACTCCTCGTATAAAGTTTCTATAAATTACACAGCCATATTTAAATCTGACTTTTAATGAGAAGGGCTGCTAACTTAAAGAGTAGTCCAATTATAAGATTCATTGTGGCCGGTATTTCACTTTTACTGCATTTTCTCCTTACAAACAGAGTGGGCAGCTAAGTGAAATGGGGATAATCCTGGCATAAAGGATCATAAAGGGTCTGATTCTGAAACATTAACCTAATGACATCATGTAATTGATCAATAAATAGGATTTATATCCCTTTCTATATTTCCTATGACATATTTCAAATTAGTCACTGCTTAACTTCTTCTTAAACGTTGTTTTCTGAATGGAGGACATAAAACAGAGTCAGACCAGATGTTCAGATTATTGATTATTACCCATGGTCAGTCGTAAGAGACACCGCTTATCATTTGGCTATATGGGGAACACCAGGTTTAAGGCTAAAATACACTATGGGTGGGATGTTGGCGATGCCAGCTTAACAGCTCCAGGGTCCAAGGTTTAATCCTGAACTCATGCTGGTGTTGTATGTAACGTACTGTAGAGTTCCAGATTTTTCAGCTATTTGCCACATCGCTCTAATAAGTCTGTAAAACGCTTTGTGTTATCTTGGGTTCTGTAGAATGGCGATATTTCATCCCAGCTCTTGAGTTCTAATGCTTTAAGGTTTTTTCTTTTCCATTATGAGTCCAAATGTCACATCCATATGGATCTAAAAAGTGCCACATAGACAGACCCGAGTTTTAGAAAAATCAACCTGAGTCGACGGCTAATCAACAGCTGGAACTCACCTCTACCCAAGAAATGCAGTGAAAGTGCCTGAGCCAGCATCATCTGCCCGGCTCTGAGAGTGCAGCCCCAGCCACAGTCTGTGGTGATGGCTGATTCTGGCAGCACAGCGAATTCATCCCTATAAGTGAGCCAGATCCGGGAAGCAAAATCCCTTCGAAATCCTTCCACGTTGCCCGTGACAGTGTCCTCGTCAAGGGCGTCTGTGTTGCAGCTGTCAGTGGGACTGTCTTCATCTGTGGAACATAGCAGCAAACACGCCAGTACAATCATGGAACACTGCGTGAAGTCAGAATGTAAAAAATTTACTAATCACCGTTAATAATAACTGTCCAGAAGGTGTGCGTGTGCATATATGCGTGTGTGTGTGTACATATATATATATAAAACACACAGTACTGTGCAAAAGTCTTAGGCACCATATTATATGTTGTACCAATTTTGTTATATATGTTTATCATAATCATATAAATCATATAATATAACAATCATATCAAATCATATAAATATGTTTATATTTGTTATATATGTTGTCTCCATAATTATGTACAAAATAATTCCGTATTTCCATATATAACTTAAAAATTAATAAATAAATAAATAACATTACAGGAGAATATATGCATGGCTGTAAAGAAAACAAATATAGTACAAGACAGACCAGTTTTCAGATGGAAACAAAAAACCTAATGTACACTCCTGGGATTTGCATTAAAAATATAAAGGAGCGAGTGTGACAAAGTTACCAGAAGACTTCATATTCTCCAGCATCTTCGGTACAGCATATAATATGGTGCCTAAGACTTTTGCACAGTTACTGTATGTGTTGGTATCATTTCTATTACCGTCTGCCTTGAAGTGATAACATTTCCCCAGGAGAAACACTGCAGAATTGCGACTAAAAGAAGTCTTTGTTTTTAGCGCCCAACCTGTAAAATAAACAAGAGAACATATTGAACAAGTATGACATAATGTAAGGAACGAAACACTTGGTGATGCGCTGTTATAGGAAAATAACCAACAATGTTTTTGGTGAATGTCTTTAATTCCTCTTTAACCTCAGGAACGTACATAATTTCTTTTTTACTAATTAAAGAATAATACATCAACCTTTTTTTTAATCTATTGACAGTTACATTAAACAAGTTGGCTCCTTCGATCACCGATGTTTCAACTCTCTGGAAGTTACACAGGGTGTTCAAGTCAAACCGGGATTTGTGATGATTGATTTTTCTCATGAATGAAGGGCGTAAAACTGATTGACATTTATAGACGACTTCAAGCACAGCACAGTGATCAGTGATCTTAGCTGCGGAAAAACATCTTCACGAGTGGTTTAACGAACATGACAAAGAGTTCAAGGTGTTAACCTGGCCTCTAAATTCTCCAGATCTCAACCTGAACGAGACTGTCGTGACAAATACGTCTGATCCATGTCTCAGACCGTCTCTCAATTTACAGGACTTAAAGCATCCACTGTTTAAGTCTTAGTACCGGATACCACAGCACACCTTTAGAGGTGATGTAAAGTCCAGAACTTGGCGGATCAGAGAGGTTTTGGTAACAAAAAAACTGTTAAAAAAAAAAAATCAGTCCGAATGGCATTATAATGTGTAACTGATCTTATTTTTATAAAGTTAAAAGAGAGTGAGTGTATAAGGTGACAATAATTCACACTTCTATAATCGCTTGATTTGGTACACAGCCTGTGCCTGGGGTCAGGTTACTTACTGTATTTGACATTGTTCCATGCCGACATGAACTTAGACTTTATTTTCTCCACCTCGTCGTTCCCTTTAATCTCCATTTCTTCACACACGAATTGGGACCCATCACCACACACGCGGCCAAATGCCTATGGGAGTGAGAGAGAGAGAGAGAGAGAGAGAGAGAGAGAGCGAATGAATGAATAAATGAAAGAAAATCTCTATGCTATACTCACTGCTATTCCACGGCTGTTTATTTGTAAGTTTAAAACAACTTAAAAATATACAGTGTATATATACTGTATATACTGTATACGAGAGTGAGTGAAAAATGATCCGCACTTCGGTAATATTAAAATTTCTGTCGCCCACACTTATAACACTTATATATATTTCTGTCTTATAAGCGCTTTCCATTTTTAAGTCTACTGTCTCCTCAGTCACTGCTGTACAGGTGTGAACGTGTTACATCAGTTCATTTGTAACTGCGGTGCGAGCAAAAATGGATGCTCCGCTTGTGATTTGCACGAAAGTAGACCAACTGCAGTAATTTGTTTTCTGTGGTCTGATGGTGTACCTGGTGCCAAAACAACTCACGGACGAGCATAAACAGAAGTGTTTGGATACCTGCGAACAAAATGGCCCGATACTCTAAGGAAGGTGAAAGTATTTTAAAGAGAATAATTACTGGTGACGAGACACAGATTTTCATCACTACGAGTCTGAGAGCAAACGGCCGAGTATGGACCAGGGCCAGGATTTAAACATTATCAGGAAAAAGCTTCAACAATCAACAGTGGCAGTTACAGTGAGATGCTTATTGAAGAGCTGAAGCCTAAACTTTCATTTATTAAACGTAGAGGACTGCTATCCAAGGACGATTTGATCCTGCATGATGATGCACATCCGTACACTTCAGCCCACACTGTGGACACACTGCAAAATTTTTTTTAAAATAAATATATATATATATATATATATATGCATTTGACTTTTCTAAAAGTTAATTAAATAACAGCCAAAGTGCAGAGAGATCTTGACTAATTTAGTTCCATGTAGCTAATAGGTTCACTTATAAGGATAAATTATTATGGTACACTGCTGGTAAATGTTCCTCTGGGATAAATAAAGCAATCTATCTATCTATCTATCTATCTATCTATCTATCTATCTGTATGTCTGTCTATCTATCTATGTATCTGTCAACCTATTAATCTATGTTTCTGTATATATTATATATAATCTACTATATTAGATTCTATCTATCTATCTGCCTCGCTGTCTGTCTGTCCATCCATCTACCTGTATGCCTGTCAATCTATGTTTTTGCCTGCCTATCTATCTGTCTATCTACCTATTTGTCAGTCTGACTGCCTGTCTATCTATCTATCTATCTATCTATCTATCTATCTATCTATCTGTCTGTCTATCTTTCTGCATGCCTGCTTATCTATCTATCTATCTATCTATCTATCTATCTATCTATCTATCCATCTATGTGTCTGTCAACCTATTAATCTATGTTTCGGCCTGCCTATCTGTCTATCTAGCTATTTGTCTGTCTACCTGATTGCCTGTCTGTGTCTATCAGATTTATATTATATATTATTTATAATCTACTATATTAGATTTTATCTATCTATCTATCTATCTATCTATCTATCTATCTGCCTCGCTGTCTGTCTGCCTGTCTGTCCATCCATCTACCTGTCTGCCTGTCTATCAACCTATCAATCTATGTTTTTGCCTGCCTGTCTATCTATCTATCTATCTGTGTATCTAACAGTCTCAGGAGGATGCAGCTGTGCATAAAGCTGTCTTTAAGCCTGAATAATAAACACAGAATACCTAAAAAGTAAATTAAAATCTATCCACACACAAAAGAGACCAAATATGAGGTATAATTAACAAGGTTTGATTTAACAAAAATGCTGTTTTTTACTCATTTAACCGTTGCTTGCTGGCTAGTTCACAGTTTAGCCTCTAAGCTAACGTCAACTGTTAAAACACTTCCGAAAATCAGCACCGGAATGCTAAATATGTAAATTATAAACTGCTTTACTGATAATGTAGTTAGTATGTACTGAATATAAACAACTGTACCTGTTCACATGCTTTGAGAGGTTTATCTGTTCACATCTCCTGCATGTCACTTTTGTTTACATTTTGAGGAAACGACCTCGACGTTTTGGGAAATCTCGCGAGACTTTGAGGTCGACGCGCTTCACGTTGACGCCACTAGGGGGCACGTTTGAGTCAAATATATTTGTATGGAATTTTCTTTGGTAAGAAAGTCAAGTTTCAAATATTCATGAGAAAACAAGAAAGATAAGAAAAGGAAAATAAACACACAATACAGGAAATAAACAGTAGAAGGAAGCTGTCAGACTATACAAACTATAAACATTATCTAGTAATATAATGTATTATGGTATATTTTAATGAAAAAATTATGCCTAGAGACAAAACTATTGTACTATAAATGTACAAATTGACTGATTTTAGACATACATTTAAATGCAGGTGGCATGATGACGTAGTGGTTAGCACTGTGGCCTTGCACCTCCAGGTTCGATTACCGCATCGGGGTCTGTGTGCACGGAGGTTGCATGTTCTCCCCGTGCTTGGTGGGTTTCCTCCAGGTTTCCTCACACAGTCCAAAGACATGAAGATTAACCTAATTGGTGCTTCCAAATTGCCTGTTGTGTGTGCCCTGCGATGGACTGGCACCCTGTCCAGGGTTTCCCCTGCCTAGTGCCCATAGGTTCAGGCTTCCTGCGACTTTGTACAGAATAAAATGAAATATTAATGAATTATGAAAAGTTTTGAATATGGATACAGTCTATTCTGAGGTTTATACCAAGCATCACACACACATTTATTTTAAAATAAATTGCATGCACACTAAACTACTGGGTGTGAGGTGGGAATACACCCTAGGTGGGATGGCAGTCCCATTGCTTGGAACCAACACGTTGGGTGTTTGATCTTGATCTTAGAAAATCTTTCTACTGTCATGTTTTTATGATGTGGGAAGTTTGAGAACCTGGAGAACTGGGAGGGGACCCACACAGACATGCAGGGAACATGCACAGAATGTCCGCAGATAGAGCTTACAAATGAACCCAGGACCCTGAAACTACGAGATGGCATTGCTTATTAAAATCAGTGAGTTTGTTGCTTTCTTATTTAATATTAGTTAAAAAGTAAAAGACAGACTAAGCACTTGGGGGTTAAGACTGACCTATCAAGGGGACCAGATTAAATATATATATAGAGGCAAGAGGCAAATGTGATGCAACCTTGGGATGGATGTGTGTCCTTGCTTAACTAGGCAAAAATTTTATATTTATAGACAAGACTCCATGATTGCAAGTCAGCAAGTCTGTAACTTAATCTGGACACTCACTGGACAATTATACAAAAGTTGACACCAAAGTAGATACAGTATCTCACTCGACATGTAGAATAAGATTCCGTGTGTAGTTCCCTGCCTAAGCTATTACACATATATGATTAGAGGGAATCACCAGGGACCACCTGATACAACATTATCAGATACCCAGCTGCCAATTTAATTTGTATTGAATTTCTGTTAGTATCATGATTCAATATTACATTTTAGTTACAATTCTAAAACAATTTGGAAAATAATTACTCCTACCACACAGGACGCTGCAACAGAAACGAATGGCAATAAATAACTGGATTGATTTTTTTTCTCCCATCTGTATTTAGAGGTATATCAATAAAATCCTAAATAAAAGCCCAAAAAGGCTATGATTGCATTCAATCACCTTTTGCTTTGATTACAGTGCAAAGTGTGTTGGCCGGTTCATGTGTAAAAATGATTCCTCATGCTCCCAGAACCAGGCCTTCACAATTTGATTCCAGGAGTATGCCTATGCTATCAGGGATGAACAACTCCATAGATGTGATAAACCTAGTCATTCAGTACATTCAGGTCATCAGGTGACTTCAGTCTATTGCCATATGATGTTCCTAAGCCTAGACCTGACCAACTGAAACAACCTCAGATCATAACACTGCCTCCAGAGGCTTGTACAGTGGCCACTATGCATGATGGGTGCATCTCTTCGTGTGCTTACCTTCTTACCTTGATGCATTTATGTCTTTGGATCAGGGTCAATCTGGACTCATAGAACCACATGACCTTTTTGCATTGCTCCAATGTTCAATCTTATGCTCTCTAGCAAACTGAAGCCTTTTTTTCTGGTTAGTCTCACTAATCTTTTCATAGGTTCATACAGCTGTTTAGTCCCAATCCTGTAAGTTCTCTTCACACTGTGTGCATATGAAAATGCTTTTACTTTCACTATTAAACATAGCTATAGGTTATACAGTAAATTTTTTTTAACCCTGCAACTTCACCATGTGTTTAAGTACTGTAATCTCCATTCATGATTTTTCTTTTCTCACATTTCTTCCATAAAGTTTATGGTTCATCACTATCCTTTCAGGTTTTCATAATGTGTTGTAGGGTTTTTAACCCAGTGGCAGTAATTTCAAATCTCTTTGATGTAGCTCAATAATTTGACCCTTCTGAAATGCTGACTTTTTTTTTTTGGGCCAGGCAGTGTACAGTATATTGCATATGATAATGACAGTGTTTTATTTAAATATAATTTCTGTTTTTTTCTTTCTTTTTCATTACATTTGCATTTTGGCATTTGGCATATGCTTTTCTCAAGAGCGACTTACAAAATTGCTTTAAAGTTTCTGTCATTGGATAGTAGAGATGGGGGAAAAAATCGATCCGGTGATGTGTAGCGATACTTTGGTATGGCAATTCATGTATCACCACGCTGGATTCAAAATGTAGTTTTTTTCTATTTGATTTGAAGTTTTTCAAATGTATATACAGTATTTTTGCATTTGAGGTGGTGAAATGGTACAGTTACTCTATGATCCTAACGGTGGCACTATAAACTATTCATGCACTGGCAGGCAGCACTGCATCCTGTGTGGTAGAAGCAAATAGGGTCAATGTGAACTGCAATTACAGAATCGCAATACTAACAATTATCATGATAGTCCCTGGTGATTCCCATCCCTATTGGATAGATCCTTACACTGTGTTACTAACTGTAAGTACCATCAGTCACACACTGTTGGAAAGCCTTTTTTTTTTTTTGGTGAAAAAAGTTGGGGTTATTGTCTATACCACTTTTAGGCCTGGAGCCTATCCCAGGAGACTTTAGCATGAGTACACCCTGGACAGGGTGCCAATCCATCACAAGGCACTCATTCATACACTACAGGCAATTTGGGAACACCGATTTGCCTAATCTGCATTAGTGATGGGTCGTTCATGACGATTTGTTCTTTTTGAACGAATCTTTAACGTGACTCAGAAGAACGAGTAGTCTCGGAGAGTGATTTGTTCATTTTCTACTGG
>JAQMYG010000036.1:8992195-9013898 GCA_030014215.1 Clariallabes teugelsi | reverse complement strand
TAAAAGTGAAGATGGAAGACGAGGTGCGGGAGAAATTGAGGTCGGGAATTTACATCATTTAATGGTCGGGGGTGCGGAGCGGGGCGGGTTGTAAAAATAGATACAGTGGTGCGGGGCGGGCTGAGGCGGGCCAAATAATTTCATAAAAGCGGGACCCGCGGGTTGGAAAAATACCCGACCCGCGCATCACTAGTGCCCGAGTATGCCGTATTGTACCTGAGACCACTCTTCAAGTGGACTTTGGTACAGTTCTCGAGCGCAGAACGATTGTGTTGTCACTAATTAAAATGAACCAGACTTTGGGGTCAAGTTTTCTCCAAAACTATCCCGGGGCCACATTGTGAAAAAACGCCATGAGCAAGTTCTTACTGACGGCTTGGAATATTATTTCTATCCAAGTAACACCGCTTTATTAAACAAATCCCTCAAAGATTAAAACAGCACACGGCTGTGCTTGCATTTCATTTAACATGATGATATTGCTGCACAATTATCTGTGTTCATTTTAAAATTTGTGAACAACGCTACATACTACCGCTCAAAAGTTTGTGATCACTTACAGATTTCTTTGTTTTTGTTTAGTGATTTATATTCTACATCCTAGAACAATACTGGGGATTTCAAAACTATGAAATAACACATATGGAATTCGGTAATTATGTAACAACAACAACAGTCAACAGTTGTTATTTTAAGATACAGAAATAAGCCCTTCTGGAACACTTGTCAAGTGCGTTTGTAAAACCCATCAAACACCATGATGAAACTGGCTCTCATGAAGAACTTCCCAGGAAAGCAAGACCAAAATCTACCTCTTCTGGAGAGGAAAAGTTAATTTAGAGTTAACAGCCTCAAAAATCACCAGTTATCAAACAGCGCCTCAGATTAGAGGTGTAATAAAGGCTTTACAGATCATGAGTAGCAGATACATCTTAACATTAACTGTTCAAAGGAGATTATTGCATGTTTTGGATGCCTTCAGCATTGCTTTACAATGTAGAAAGAAATAAAAATCAGGAACAACCATGGAGTTAGTAAATGATCCCAAACTTTTAAGCGGTCGTGTAATTGTGCAGCAATAATATCCTGTAGTTTTCACATTGTATTTGCGCTGTGTTTCCAAACTGCAGCTACTCAGTAACACTTGCATTCCTTGTGCACTGTAAAAAGGCTTTTTATAAAGTTTTACTTTTGATCAACCTCAGTCGTGACAGCTGACCTTCAGTATCCAGCACATATCCAGTAAAAATCCAGCTTTTTGAGATGTCCACACAGCCAGCTGTTTCAGCATCTTGTCTAGTTTCTTCATCGTGCTTGTTGTAAGAGGAGGATTACCTGAACTGCAACGAGATCTAAGCATTTAACCAGGAATTGTTGTTGGTACTTTATTATGTAGGCAGATACGTTGCTTAACACACAGTTCTGACCTCATTCCAAGCTATTTCTGCATGAAGCATTTCAGACATGAAGCAGGCAGTCTGATCATGTGGCAAATGGTGTACTGAGAAAACGTTCTAGTTTGATGGTATTCTAGCACTAGTGAAACGTTGGGATAAGTGCGTTACTGTTGGAGGGGTTTATATAGAGAAATGAAGGGAGGTTTTACTCTCGTAACTGTCTTCTGTTATTCTGCACAAGCGAAAGTCCTGGTTTGACTTGAACACCCCTCCATCCATCTTTTGTAAAATTTGTTTGGAACACATTATAGATATTTCAGATCTGATGTTTCTTATAGTTTGGGCGGTAAATATGTTACCATACCAGGATGATGCCATTGGCTGGTTTCAGACGATGCTTAAAGTTTTGATTATATTATCACAGGATTTGTGTCTCTCCAGAACTGCCTTAAGATTTAGCAATGATGTTGAAGTCTATGGTTAAAATCTGGCATTTTGATGAATTTAATTTTCATATGTTGGTCCATATTGATACAGGGACTGTTCCCTGATATTTGAGAAGATTCTTTAATTAAGATTCTTTAAACAAGATTCTTTAATTCTTTAATTTAGATTCTTTAAACAGTCTTTGCCAGTTCCCACCCTCAAGTCAGGTTTCCCCATTGTATGGCCTGGACCAGTGGATGAGGATGAAGTTTTTTTGAGAAATGTGAAGCCAGCCACATCTTTATAAACTGACTTTATGAACTTAATACTCAGAAGGGAAAATGTTAGCCATGCTCTTCTGCATGCAAGAGCTCCCAGATGCCTATGATTAGCTAGTGTCACTGTGATTGAGAGAGGAGAGAATTAGACAGTTTGGGCCAATAAGACAGAGCCAGAGACAACACAGAGAGGTTGTTCTGGATGATGCAGGGACTCTCGGACATCTTGGTCAAAAAACTAAGAACTGAGACTGCTTGTGGTCAGTGGTCAAATGGGATGGGAGGGTGGATGGAGGGATGGGTGGCTTGATGGAAGGAGGGAGGGAGGGATGGGTGACTGGAGAAAGGAGTGAATGGAGGGGTGGAGCGATGGTTGGGTGGGTGGGTGGAGGAATGGGTGGCTGGATGGGTGGATTGGTGGCTGGATGGAGGGTGGGATGGGTGGGTGGTTGGATGGGTAGCGTTATTAATCCAAGGGCAAAAGTCCACAAAATATTACATCAATTCAAAAAGTAGAGTGTGCAAGCAAGAGTATTTAAAGCAATAAAAGCCAAAAGATATTCATATTTTGCGTTCAGGTTTGTAAAATGGCACTAAATTCATCCAATTGCTGCTTTAAAATTTTTTATTTTTTTTTGTGGTGCCAACATTCAAATGGGGAAGAACAGTGCTTTTTATGTGCATGGCATGTCGCCCATGTTAGATAAACAAATATTGCAAATTGGTTGACTAGGTGGCGTAGTGCTTAGCACTGTGACACCACACCTCCAGGGTCGAGGGTTCAGATGTTCTCCCTGTGCTTGGTGGGTTTCTTCCTGGTGCTCTGGTTTCCTCCCAGAGTCCAGAGACATGCAGGTTAGACTGAATTGCGGGTTTCCAAATTGCCTGTATTGTGTTTGTGTGACTGTGATGGACATAGATTATGTTGCACATCAGCTCTGCACATGACTGTTGGAATTATTGCATTAATATAAACTCCTAATAGAAAATTAATGAACTCACTTTGGACAATCAGATCTGAGAATTGAACTTTGCTGTAATTGTAAATGGACGTGAACAATGCCATGGAAGCTCAGGCTGGATATTCCAACAGTCTCCCTGTATAATAAGAGTTGCTTGTGTAAAGGGGAAGATGTTCTCGTGCTTTAAGGGCGGCCCAACTCCGTGATGTCTGTAATATTTTAGGGTAAAATATGACCATTCAAAGGAGAAACACATGGCTTCATGATATGTAGTTTCATGGCTGAGCCTGCAGCTGGCTTACAGTAGGTGTAGAGATGGTGCTGTGATTATTGCTAAAACCCTCTGTCTCTGAGGATCAGATAAAACCGTGCAGTCTGCTTTTGTGTTTTATTTAGGCATCGCAATTGCAATTGTTTCTGCCAAATTGTCATTAAAAACAAACTTGTTATAATATGAGTGTTGATTCTTATGACACTCCACAACATTAAATGCAACTCTAAACTCATTCTGTTCAAGTCGTTCATTTGTGAACATTCCTGGGTCTTTTCCAATCCAAACTGTCCAGTGTTTGTAAGTTGGTGCACACTGTTCTTGGCTGACAGAATTGCAGTTGTGTGGTCATCTCCTAGTGTAGTTCTTCTGCCTCAAGGTTGGACTTTTTTTTAATTTAAATAAATGGTTATTTAAGGTATCATTACTTTACTGTCAACTTAACCAGTCTGTCCAATCTTCTCTGATCTCTCTCCACTAGACTTTGCTCTATAATCATTATAAGGAGAAGTTGCATGTCTATAGAGGTGGCTTTCAAGAAGGTGAATGTTTAGGTGGATCTGTCTTGACTGCTCTTGCTTGTGGTAACTCTAGTTAGTAGAGATGGAGAAAAATTGATGGAGTTATGAATCACGATTCTTTTGTGTGCTGATTCATTTATTGGCCCAAAATAAACTTTTTAAACGGTTTATTATGTTTATAATATAGATGAACCGGTCGATCAGCCAGTGAACATGACTGCCTGATTTTCACTCTGGATATAAAGCAGATTCTGTGCTGAGTGCCCAAGTTTCTGAGCGGTGCAACAGAAAACGCATTTTTATAGCATTATTTTATTCAAAGTTGTACGCATTAAAAAGCCTCCAATTGGCCTTTTCCCCCTCAAATTCTGTGAGCAAATCAGTCTCGAAACCCACTCATGGTCTGTTATACCATTCTTAAAACAGCACACGTGCTAACTAGTCTCAAACATGTGCCTGTACCCACCTTCAATTTTGGAGGCAAAATGTCACTGTTTCTTTATAAGCCTACAGGTGGTACACTTTAAACTATTTACACATTGGCATTCCTGTGTTGTAGGAGTGAGTTATTTGTGAAGTGTGTTTAGAAATAATAATTATGGCAATGACAGAGATGCGTGCTGCTCAGTAAAAATGTAGCGTTTTGTTTCATTCAAGTTGAAGTTAAATGTTAAATTCTTGCATTTGCAGTTAGTTGCAACATGATTTAACATGTATATAAAAAAAAAACTTAATCTCTACCCAACTATTAGAGATTTTTTCCCTCCAAGTAATGTAACCTGATTCACATTTAAACCAGACTCTTTAAGGAGAGGCATGCAGTAATCTGCTGTCTAGATGAATAGTCTGGCCATCTGCCTAAAATTACCCAACTATTATAATACTTCTAGATTTGATAAGACCGTTCCCAGGCTTTTGTTCTATTACGGGATGCTCTCTGGTTGTTTTCCCAGGTCTGCGATAAGACGATTAAATCAGTTTGGGTTGATGTTGTGACGTCATGTCCCCCCCCACTCCAGTTTGTTCTTCGCCTGCAAAATAGTCTTGATTTCCACGTGACCAAATTTTCATAACAGATAACAGAATCAGCTCTTCCTTTTCAGAGTGTTTCTTAAATTTTGGACATTTATTTATTCAGTTACTTTTTGTTTTTCTTTGCTAGAGGCATAGAAGATCAAAATAATATCCTGACAAAAATGCTAAACCACCGTCTTTTGCGTTATGGGGGACATCTTTAAACTGCTAAAGATGCTATTTGTTTTGTGGTCTGTGCCGAGTAGAGCATAGACACGGGCATTTCTATTTCTAAGTACAGTCTAGACTGTGTTTGCTCCAGTCAAAGCATTTCTACTCCTGTTGGATTTCACAGATGAAGGTACCGCTGATTCACAGCTTTGGAAAGCAAGATCTTATCCTTATGTTGTGTTTCTGCTTGAGCTGTCTTTATAACCGGGCGCACAGTTTGTACGGGAACTGTCACAGCAGTCAGGCCACGAAACACAAACTGAGTCTGCGTAAACACCAGACTCTTTAGCTAATTTTCTCAGGTTTGTGAAGGAATGCCCAGTCTAAATAAATGCTTGAGCAGAATCAACAAGGCCACTAGCCATGTGTGGTTGGCTCGCTAACCTCCACTGCTTCAGGGGGAAAAAAACAAGTCCAGTGTCGTAAATCATCTGTTAGTTTGCCTTCGAAATACGGATCGCAGTGGATCTTAATATGCTGTAAACATCCTAGCAAATAACCATCCATGGGAGTATGTAAGGATGGATAGGCTCTCCAGAATGTTAGCAGTGAGAGGTTGTGTGGTGGTAAGCAGCCATCAAGAGTAGACAATAATAATAATAATAATAATAATAATAATAATAATAATAATAGTATTCATCCTTAAAATATTTACATGAATTAACTAGTGGTGTAAAGATGTTCAGTGTGTGCTGAGATCTGAGTGAATACCTTTAATTAGAGCTTGGTGATTTTTCTCCAATAAATCCGCCATTTTAAATGAAAGGATCAGGCAGCGTTTCTGATGCCATGTGCAGCCATGTTGATTGCCCTCTGTAAATGGTGAGGGGGGAAAAAACTGTCGGATTCGGGAATAAAACCCAGAGTTGACTTCTGTTGCAGGGTTTAAGTCATAAAAGACACCCTGTCCATTTACTCTGTTAAGAAAGAAGTGTTCATAGAGTTGTGTAAGAATAGTACCAGCGCCGTCACCAGTAGCCTCCAATTGGCCTCCAATAGTGCAAATAATGTTTAAAATTATGCTTTAAATGTCGCTTGTTTAAAAGAACCTTTGTTTCCTACATAATTTAGCACCTGGACATTTTTTTAAATTAAATTTTTTCTTTCTTTTTTTTTTAAATAAATGTGCTTCTTTTTGCAATTTTTATATATTTAGGGGATTATGTCCAGTGTGCCACTGTTCACAAGTATGTACTGGTTTTATGTTGACAAGTTAATTTCATAATAAAAGCTAAAAATATTTGATTTATTATTTTTTTTTCCAGTACTGTACTTGATATTATAGCCTTGAGTGTAAGCTATTTTTTAAAAACTACTTGGCAAGCTAAGCATGATTTGCACAAAACCATAGCTTACTCCCATAAATCACTGACGATGCTGTTTTAGTAAATATAATACAAAATAAGCATAATAAATACTGTAAGCATCACTTTAAAGTAATACAGACAATTCTTTTTATATAATAACATTTTGCTGCTTCAAAAAAATCTTGCAGTTAAAATGTTTGGAATCTTTTTCAGGAATTTGGTTTGAATACGTTTGTTTGTTTGTTTGTTTGTTTGTTTGTTTGTTTGTTTGTTAATTAGACCTGTGCATAGTAGCAGTATTGCACCATCTATTCCTAAACTCAGAAAAAGAAGACACAATAATTTAGGGCGGAAAAAAACCTTTAAAAAAAAAAAAAACATTTTGCAGAACATGGGGACATTATTATTTATTTTTTTACTCATTTTAAATATTTTTTACGTAGTCAGTTTTAGTTTTAACTAAGTGAAACTTATGCAAGTTTATCAATTTTTATTCATTTCTATAATAGTGAATTGTTTCTACTACAAATAATAATAATAATAAAAAAAACAATCATGACCCAACATTTTAACGAATGGAATCAACCAAAATCTTTTTTGGACGCTGGTCCTGTGTTGCTTTAATAGACGTTTAGATACTTGCTACAAATTCTACTTTTGTTCTACTGATGCAGGTGTTTTGCTGTAAGGATCTAATGAGTGTCTGGGTTTGTGCCTGAAGGTGTAAGAGTGAAGGTTTGGGCTGTTCAGTTTTCTTGATCAGAGTAAAGACCAGATAAATAGAACAGATGGCCACAGGGGACTCTAGATGCATTTTTTTCTTTTCTTTTTCTTTTCACAATAGGAATGAACTGATGACCTTTACTTGCATTTATTTGACAGTTTTGTCTGCAGGGACTATGACCTTTTATGTATGTATCTACACTATCTGTCCAACATCCCATTCCAGATTTATTATATTCCAGATTTATTATATTTATTTAGTGGGTATTTGTGCTCCTTCATTTTTCAATCGCATTAGAGAGGTCAGGCACCGATGTTGGATTTGGAGCCCCAGGGTACAAACAGACTTCCAGTTCATCCCAAACGTGCTCAGTGAGGTTGAGGTTATGGCTCTGTGCAGAATACTCAAGTTCTTCCAGTCGAACCTTGACAAAACCTGCGCTCAGAGGCATCGTCATGCTGCAACATGTTTGTGCCTCTTAGTTCCTGTAAAGAGAAACGGCAATGCTACAACATACAAAGACGTGTATACAGTTGTGAGCTTTCAACTTTGTCGTAGCAGTTTAGCAGAAGAACAACATAGGGATATGATGTCAGGTGTCTAACTTTGGACCATATAGTGTGTATAGTCATTAAGCCTACAGTGTGTAAAACTAGCTGCATAACCAGTCCAGGCCTGTAGAGACCTTACTCTGTAACTTATTGTTTTGTTGGCCAAGAATAATACTTGATATCTTTTACACGCTTTCACAAGTTCACAAATGACTTAATAATAATAATAATAATAATAATAATAATCTTCCTTTTGCGTGTGATTTTTAGAATGTAGACGTCTTTGTCAGTGCATTGAGAGTAAATCTTTTGTGTTCCTGGGCCTGATTACAGTCACCAAGCCTTCCCTATTGTATGATATTGTAGGTTAGGGCAGGTAGATTTTCAGCAGTGTTCTGGTTCAAGCCTAGAGGATGTTCCCAGCACTTTAGGTTTTTTTTTTTTTGCCCAAAGTGCTGGGTCATGGAATGATTGACTTTATGTATTTAATCTATCATTGTTTATTTATTTATTTTTTCCAGGCATGATTTTGTTTTAAACTTTACTCTTTCTGTATTTAGGACTGTAGCTGCGGAGGTGAGGAAGCAGATCGCTGGTCAGTATGGAGGTTCTCCTCAGCTCCTCAAAAATCTCCATATGGGGGGTAATTCAGCGAGCAACTCGGTGAGCATAGCAACGATATATTGTATAAAGTCCATGTGGTTCTAGGAATAATGGTCTTTTTTCTTGTCTTAATGTGATCATCTTTGAGCATTTAGTAAATATTAATCATATATTCTTCATCTTCTGTTCTTGTATGTTACCATTATTAGCGTTTTCCTATTGTTATATTACTACTAATAATTGTGTATAGAACTGAGTGCATGTAATAAAGTAATGTGTTTAATAATAATAAAAAAATAAATAAAATAAAAAAAGTTTTACAAAAAAAAATATGATGTCTGCGCATAAAATAAAAGGGCAGCATCCTTCAAGCGATGTACATTTATTCATTTGGCAGTAGAAATTTAAGTGTCTTGCTCAAGGACTCCACCATGGCAACTTGGCCGTGATGGGATTTGAACTTTGAGACTGAACTGTAAGACTTATGCTGCATAGCTTTAAGAATTGTAAATAAATAAATAAATAAATAAAAAGGATAAAGGAGTTATTTGGCGGGCTTTTCGGAGACATGTAAGTGAGATTTATTTCTTTACAATGTATAGTTATGTAAAAAAAAAATACCCAGAACCTCTAGCTTGTACAGCTCTAATTGCTGAATCAATATTCATATTAAACACATACAATTAAAAAAAACTCTCAGCTTATCATAAATATGTCAACATAAATATCAACTGGAAAATGTTATTTAATTAAAAATATGCAGGAGTTTTGAAATTACTTGCAACATATATTTAAATGATCATATTGACATCAAGTCTTTGTTAATGTTTTTTATTTTTATTTTTATTATTTCTTTTCCTAGGTGCCATTGACTGAGGCGGTCGAACCTGTGGACTTTGAGGACTATTTGATTACTCATCCACCTATCATTGAGTCAGGACCTCTGAGAGACCTCATCGAGTTTCCTCCAGATGACATTGAAGTCATTTACACACCCAGAGAGTGTCGGACGCTGGGCCAGGCAGTGCCGGAGGAGGGGTGCGTGTGTGTGTGTGAGACCTGTGTTTGTGTCCAGTGTCCTGCAGTTGTGATTTAAGTATTTGCAGATGTGCCCTGCATAAGTTTTCACCCCCTTTTAAATTTTAAGTGTTGCATCATTTATGCATTTATGCAAATATACAGTATATCTTAGTGTTAATCAATTAAAAAGGTCAAATTACTATCACTATTGATACTATTACTGCCACTACCAATATTACTAATACTACATAACAAATACTGATACCACTACCGGTACGATCACTGCCAACACCTATATTATTACTCTTACTACAAATACTGCCACTGCCAATACTACTATCACTCCTACTAACCCTACCAGTCCTATTACTCCCACCAACGCTACCAGTGCTACTATTGTCCCTGCTAACGCTGCCAGTACTACTGCATCTTACTTTCAATGTACTACCATTACAAATGCCAGTATTAATACTTTTACTGCCACTAGCAAGAGTACTAGTACTCCTCTTATTATTTCTAGTACTACCACATCTAATACTATTACTGCTACAATCAATTCTACTATTACTCCTCCTTACTACTTCTACAGATGTGATTATTACTACATTACACATACTGTTGCAAGCATATTATACTATTACCACCATCACCCCATTTAGGCAAAAATATTTAGAAATAAAAGCTATTATTAACACCGCTGTTGATACTATTACTGCCACTACCAATAGTACTAATACTACAAAACCAATACTATTCCTACTGCCAAAACTATCACTACCATCACCAATCCAATTACACTTACTGCAGATATTTCTACCAATACTACTATTACTCCTCCTTACTACTACTACAGATGTGAATATTACTTCATTCCAAATACTATTGCAATTACATTACTATACTGCTTCCACTACCACCCGAGTACTGTTATCACCACTACTGTTAGTACAATAGTACTAGCTTCTTCTACTACTAATGCACTTGTAGTATACATGCAACTAGTACCAATGCTCTACTTGTACTGTACTACTAGTTAGTATTAAGTATCAAAAAGAAAATAAAACTTTACAGTGATTCCATGGCATTTAATTCATTCTTAAGGTGAAAATTCATATTGTGAAACACATTTTTCCATAGGAAATAATGTAAATGCAGCCTTCCAAAAATATTACAAATATTACCAACTTACAACACTATGACCAATGTTTTTTTTTTTTTTCTTCTATGAAACGGTCAAAACATTTATAACAGAAATGTAAATAAAGTCAAATATAAAATAAATAGCCATTAAACCTTATTTAACCTTAATTTATTATTTATGGCATTGACTGCTTTAAAAATGAAACTGGCTCCCTTTTCTTCTTGCTACCGTCCTTGTTAACATTCTTGGGAGCCATGGTGGTATGTCTTCAGTAAATCTTGCACAAAATGAAAGATTGCAAAAAACCCACAAAAAATTATGTAAACTTGCTTCGCTTGACTTTCCACCGACACAAAAAGTTTTGTACGGCTCCCGGATGTACGCGGAACGATGTACAAAGCTGAAAATGCTTTGTATGCCAAGGCAAATTTCTTGCAAAATTTCAGTTTAAAAATTCCTAAGGCAGGGCATTCGTATGCTGAGGTACCACTGTACTACTATTACTACGCTACTAGTAAAAATACTATTTAAATTCTTTACTACAAGTACCGCTATACTGATCCTAACAATAGACAGTACTGGTACTAATGCTTCGACTCCTACAATACATATTAACATTATTTCTATAGTACCTTCCATGTGCATGGTAGCCTCAGACTGCTGAGAGAGTATACGCAGAGTAGAATAAAAGACACGGAAAATAAATATTTAAATCATTAAAAATTTAAATATGGAATTAAAAATTAATGCTATTTTATTTATATGTATTTATGTATGAATAAAGTAGCATGTGTGGTACTGAGATGTGCGGTATTCCTGCAGAGGTGAGGGCTTTATTCAGAACTTTTGTGTATCCTGTTCAGTCAGCTTGATAATAAGTTGACACTTGAGTCCCTTACCAGTGAGCTCTTTTTATACACAGTTTTCCTTGTGAGGCCTGTTGTTATTTTTTTTTTCTTCGCTTCCCACGCTGTGTGCTCACTCTGGTGTTTATCACAATGCCTGCATTATCCTTAAGGGTGAATGGGAACCCTTCCTGTGTCTTTCCTGATCCTCACATATTCATTTATGAGCGCCTTTTTCCATCCTGTTTCTCTTTCACTGTCATAAGTCATGACAGCTCGGCTTTTGTCCTCATTTTCTTTTCATGGTGTTTTCATCAATTCTTGAGTTAATGAGTTGTTTAGAATACAAACATCTTGTGGCAACGGAACTTTATTTCCTTAATGTGACACATCCTGTTTTAACACAGGGATTGCCTTCAGGGTTTGGTTCAGTAAAGATGTATGAGCTTTTATGACTGTACTGAATGGCCTTGTTCCATGATGAAATTTGCCTTGCTATTAATAGAGCGAGTTCCTCACAGCTGTTTTTATAACTGTGGCGAATGTATTTAATGTTGATCCCCACGTGACGTCTTTTATTTGATCACTTTTCAGAGACAACGATGCACATGTCCGGGACTGTATCAGATCCTATACTGAGGATTGGGCCATCGTCAACCGCAGGTAAGACACTCGGACACTCTTTCCCTAGTTTGGCTCGCTTGACAAGATCAGCGGGGTTGGGAGATTCCGCAGTACAAGAGAAATGTGTTCACTATAGGCATTATGTTAACAATATACTGTATACTTCATATAAAAAAACAGAATCTGCATCATTACACATAGCAAGATTTTCAACTCTTTGTCTGAGTTTCTCTCATTTTTCGACTCAATATTTGGGGAACCTTTGCTATGTTTAATGAGGAAGTGGGACAATCTGATGAAGACTTGTAAGGACTAGTCATGTGATCATATCTGCAAACCACAGAGTGGAAATACAAGAAAGAGAGAACGCAAACAAAACCTGTGTACTTGCAGTACACAACACGTAAGAAAGTGTAAAGGCTTGTCCACTTATATGAGCTGGGATGTTCTCCACAATAACGCTTTACACGTTCTGAACAATTTATAAGATGTCTGGTGGTACAGTACTGTATGTCCAAGTTGCATAATGTAACCCAAGCTACTTTAAATTACTTGTCCAATTCCAAGTAGTTGTAAATGAATATGTGTAATGATTATACTTATGTGTGTTACAGTCTAGTCAGTTCTTCAAGTAAATGCTGTGTAAGAAGAATTACAGGATACTAATGATTAATTATACTGGCCTTAATCCAGTGTAATTTCACCTGTAGTGTTTTCAGCATTCACACTTGTATAACGCATGTTTCTTGTACAGCTCCTCTTGTCTTACTTAAAAAATTTTTTTACTAGGCGTACTGGAAAAGCAGCAGTATAAAAGATACATTTGCATTTTGTGGTTTCGTGGTAACTTTTTTTAAAATTTATTTATTAATTTTAACATGAAGGTGATGGAATGACTGTTTATAGCTGTTATGATGATGCAAGTGATTACAGGAACAAACTGATTTTGTTCAAAATGGAGAAAGTCCCATTTATCAGTCCGTACTAAGTAGGAAATTATAACGGTTAAGAATAAAACCCTTCAGGACATGTGATTATAGAAAATAATCACCACTGCGGTGATAACAGCATACATTACTTCATCGTTTAACATTAGTTAATTGTAATGAATTAGATGATTTTGCTTAGACATAAGACAGTATTAACATTTTTTAAATGCATTTTTAAAAAGTAAGAAATTATCACTATTATCACTATTATTTACTATTTGAGAGCTAATCATTTGATCATAAATAAATAAAAATTTTAAATAAATCCAAATTTAAAGCGTTTATGCTGATTTTGCTGAAACCTGGCGACCCTGGTTGAGGATACGGCCGCCAACAAAGGTTTGTCTAAAAGTGCACAAAGCAAGCAGCTGGATGACTGTACGTTCTCAACATGCTGCAATAGTTTTAGCCCCCCCTCCCACCCATTCCCAGGTATTGTTCTTCAGTCCTCAAGGACTAACGACTAATCACATTATTCTCTTTTTTGTGTGTGTTTATATCATGTTTTTATTAACACAAATACAGTATGCCGTTGCAGATCAGAATCAATTATGAATTTGTGGTTTATGTCTAACGCATGTTATTAACTGGTGGCACAGGTACCACAAGCTGGGTACAGGCTTTAACCCCAACACTCTGGACAAGCAGAAGGAGAGGCAGAGAGGTTTACCCAAGCAGGTGTTTGAGTCAGATGAGCTGCCAGACCCCAGCAGCTATCAGGATGATCAGGTTAAAACATCTGCATGCACAAAGTCCTGGCGTTTTCATTTAGCATGATCTTAGCATAAAAATGTGAATAGAGAATAAGAAAGAGAAAAATTGATTGGGTAATTGATAGTTCGTGTGTGTGTTTGACAGGATGATCTGAAGCGCAGGTCCATGTCCATAGATGACACTCCCCGGGGTAGTTGGGCTTGCAGTATATTTGACCTGAAGAACTCCCAGCCCGATGGTCTGCTCCCTCACCTGCTGGACCGAGTACCGAACGAGGAGATCGACCGGCACAACGAGGACCAACGCAAAACCAACCGGCACCGAGAGCTCTTTGCCCTGCACCCGGCGCTGGACGAGGTGCATTACTCATTTCATTCTGTTCAGCATGACCTGCAGTGCTAAACCTTTAACATTTATAGTTTGCTTCCTGTATTTGTCTAGCTTGTGTGGAGATATGTGTTTTTTTTTAATTTTTAAATTTTTATTTTTTTTTATGTTTGTTTATTTCCAAAGAAAAGGAGTAGTTTAAATATTTTCATAATGTTTCCAACCTATAAAAGCCACCTACTTTTAATTCATTTCCGTTTATTTCTAATTTCGTTTTTTTTTTTTTTTTTTTTAAGGACGAGCCGATCGAGCGCCACTGCGTCCCTGATGTTCCAAAAGAACACTTTGGCCAGAGACTGCTTGTAAAGTGCTTGTCCCTGAAGTAAGTGCAGGACAGTGTGTTGAAAATATGTCTTTCATGTTTTTTGTTTTTTTCTCCAAAGGAAGCACAACATTATCTTTCTGTCTTCTTTTTAAGGTTTGAGATAGAGATTGAGCCAATATTCGCAAGTTTGGCCTTATATGATGTCAAAGAAAAGAAAAAGGTAAGCTGGTGTAACTGCATTCAAGTGTAAAATGAATGAAAAGTGTGATTTTATTTATTTAATTTTTTTAATATTTTCCTCCTTTTTTTAAATTTCTTTTTTTTTTTTTTTACAAGTAACACGTACCTTTATGGATTCTGTATTGTGTTGTTTTTGATGTAAAATGTATTTAATTAATATAAAAGATTCTTCATTTTAACCTCAATTTATACTACTGTTTTTTGTACACATATTTTATGCCTGTTATTTTTGATAGTGTTTCTTAAATTATTTTTGGATGTATGTTTGGTCTTTATGCGACTCTGTGGTCTAACACCAGGGGGCAGCAGTCATCATTTAAAAAAAGCCTTACTACAACAAGTACAACTATGTGCTTAGTTTCTAATAGTAGCTGCTCTCTCTCTTTTTTTTTTTTTTCCTCTTTTTTTTTCTCCCCCCCAGATATCGGAGAACTTTTTCTTTGACCTGAACTCCGAGCAGACCAAAGCCATGCTGCGTCCTCACGTCCAGACAGCCGCAATCTCTACCCTGGCCCGCTCCGCCATCTTCTCCATCACCTACCCCTCCCAAGACGTCTTCCTGGTCATAAAGGTTAGCTTCGCTTTGCTTCTCTTCCTTTGCCTTCCCCACACCACCCTACCTGAAGTTGTAACAAGATTATTTTTTTTGTAATCAGTTTTGCCTATATGACAGTTTACTGTCTTGTGTTACTTGGATGCTTTTTATTTTTTAATCGATTGCTTGAGATCATATTGTCAAAATCTAATGCACCTGTCCTGGGCAACAGTTCATCCACTGCAAATAACAGCCAGAACATGAAAGATAAAATACACAACAGGTTTTTTGCAATTTTTAAAATTATTATTATTTTGTGTGTTTGTGTGTGTGCAGCTTGAAAAGGTCCTACAGCAGGGCGACATCGGAGAATGTGCAGAGCCTTACATGGTCTTCAAGGAGTCAGATGCTGCAAAAGTGAGAATTTCTATTTAAGAAATCCAACAATGTGATTATTCCCCCTTTGCAATAAAATGAAAAGGGGATAGTTATTGCATTTGCGTTACAGTCTGTTCCATGAACATTTGTTTGTAGAATAAGGAGAAGCTGGAGAAGCTGCGTGCTCAGTCGGAGCAGTTCTGCCAGAGGCTCGGGCGCTACAGGATGCCCTTCGCTTGGACAGCCATCCATCTTATGAATATAGTCAACAGTGCTGGCAGTCTGGAGAGAGACACTGAGCTGGAAATGGGCCTGCCAGGTCAGCATGCTCAACAGCAATAAAAACGCTCAAAATAGTTTTGAAATTGGTCTTTGCTTGTATGGTTACATCACTGTACATTTTGAATACTCCTACTGAAAGGATGCAATTAGACTCTGTGTACATGCATGTGTGAGCTGTGAGATCAGATATCAGAAATCGATGAAGTAAGGCATGAAGGTTCAGTTTGTAATATTTAAAATTGTTTCTATATTTCCAGTAGTCATAAAAATATAAAAATGCTTTATCAAAACTGTGATCGACAATCTTGCCATGTGAAGATTTGTTTTTTCGAGGTCTGTGTACATTTTTAGCTCCTCCCACAGAGAAAACTGGGCCACTTATGATGTATACTTATAGTATAGGGTACAGAAAGGATGGAATCAGATCGGAACATCAATTGCAAAAGAAATAAAGGACGTTAAAGTCATTTTTATTATGTGCTCACGCTGTGTGCGAAGAGATCTTTAGTTTAATCCAGATTTGGTTCAAAATTGCAAAGCATTTGCAAAACAACACAAACAGTTAAGTGGGCAGTTACTTTTTCACACATGGCCTGGTAGGTTTGGATAGCTCCCCCCCCCCCCCCTCCCCCTTATTAAATGATAACATTTTTAAAAACTGCATTTTGTATTTAGTCTGGATATCTTTGTGTAATATTAAAATGTCTTTGATCTTACTCATTTATTTAAAAAATTATTAAAATTAAAAAATGAGCAAGGGGCAAATACTTTTTTACAGCAAGGTAGCGTTGCTCTTTCTCACCTCTAGGGCGATTCAATTCAATCCTGAGCTCAGCATACTGTCGCTGTGGAGTTTCACATGCTTTTCCCGCATCTGTTTTTTTTTCCTCCAGGTTCTTCAGTTTGTTTGTTTATTTATTTATTGTTCATTTCGCAAAAAAACAAGCCTGTAGGTGGATTGGATTTGTTAAATTGGCACTCGTTGTGAATGTGTGTGCATGGTACCTAGCATCTCATCTCATTCCTGCCTCCTGTCCAGGATTCCCAGGATCGGCTCCGGATTCTCTGTGACCTGTTAAAGTTCTCCCAGAACATGAATGAATGATTAATAAATGCCACAGAGATACCTTTGTCTCAAATTTTATTTGTCACATACACAGTCATACACAGTACGATATGCAGTGAAATGCTTATACGACTGCCCGTGACCTTAAAAATTTTAAAGCAATTAACAAGAAATAAGAAATAAATAGCTGAAACTATAAGAAAATAGAACAAAATATGTAAATTTTCAAAAAGTATATCAAAACAATATATAAGAAATATGAAAACCTATCTGTATGTTTCCATAATGTTCCTAAATTTTTTAAAATATTGAAAGTATACTACTATTACATTGAATTATAGTTTTGTGTTTTTTATTTTAATTTTAATTTTTTCGTTTTCAATCCATTAAAGAATAAAATAAAGCTGATGCCTATTAACTTATTTAAAGGCAAAATGTTCTAGCTTCATATTTAGGGAGGATTAATTTTTTTTTACCTGTTTATAAAATAGATTTTAATGATCTGGTCATATGATGTTCACGATATGTAATTTTGTGTATTTAATTTTTCTCCACAATAATACAGAGCGGAAGGGTTCCTGGTCTGAGCGGAGGAACTCCAGCATTGTGGGTCGACGGTCTTTAGAGAGGACCACCAGTGGGGACGAGTACTGCAATCTGACCAGCTTCAGGCCTGCTACACTCACCGTAACCAACTTTTTCAAACAGGTCTGTTTTCATTGATGAGAGATGGAAACTCGCTGTAACTGACATGAGAGTAAACTATTAAGGTCAAAATATGCTACATACTATGAAGACGTGCTAATATTTGCTGACCTTCATTAATATTTATGTAAGCTTGTTCTTTGGTTTACTTTTTAAAATGCTAAGTAATGCTTAGTCTTTTTAAATGCAATTTTTTTAAATAATTTATGTTAATCACATTTTACTGTTTGTTGTAGGAAGGAGATCGGCTAAGCGATGAGGATCTGTACAAGTTCTTGGCTGACATGAGGCGGCCCTCTTCAGTGTTACGCAGACTCAGGCCTATTACAGGTGCGCTGGAAGAAAATGAATTCAGTAAAATAATCAAAAATGTTTGGAAATAAGATCACCCAACTATAATGGTGTAAAACATTAACTTCATGTATATTCTACACATTTTAGTACTGGGTTTACATTTACAGTATTTAGCACACACTCTTTTACAGAAGTGCTTTCTGGTTTGCGTCAAAACTATATCCTCCTGCTAGTGCAAAATGTGAAAATACCATTTAGCTAAAATCCTGTTAGTGGTGTAACTAAGAATAAGTCAAGGATTTTTCTTCTGCCTAGTAAATCTCAATAATTAGTTTAAAAGAAAAAAAAAGTGACTAATTTTGTGATCATTAAGGCTCCTCAATCTCAAGTCCTCTGAAAAATTTGCCAGCGTTTGAATTCCCTTTTTTAAAAAAAAAAACTATTTTGAACCTTTGTGAAACGGCAACCTGTTTAATATTACACATTTTGGTTGATGTTTTTGTCTTGAAGCTATTAAACAATTCAGGAGCCTTGATCATTTATGTAAACCTATTTATTTTTTTTCTTACAGCTCAGCTAAAGATTGACATCTCTCCTGCTCCCGAGAACCCCCACTACTGTCTGACTCCGGAGCTACTTCAGGTCAAGCCTTATCCAGACACCCGGGTTCGACCCACCAGAGAGATCCTGGAGTTCCCAGCCAAGGACATCTATGTGCCCAACACCACGTACAGGTACCGCTGCAGAAACTCTGTTTCACCCAAATACAGACCTTTTTGCAGATCTTTTGCAATCTGTGTAAAATATTTATTTATTATTAAATGTTTGAACTTCAAGGTTTATTTATTTTGGACTCCACTTTATAGGGTCAGCCACGGTACGTCTCGGGTGGTGTTCCAACAGTGCGACATCCTGACTTTCGGGTCATTAGCACAGAATTATAACCACTGAGTAAAAGGTTTCTATTGAAATTTCCAAATACTGTTAAGTAACACCATGGTCTTGCTAAAGCTTTTAAACTGACTTGTTTAAACTGCTATTTTAGTCAAGGCCTCACAAGGGGTTATGTTGACACAGTCATCTCCAAAGCACGTGCATGTCTCATGGAAAGCTGACATTCTGCTTTCCTGCACATGCTAAAATATCTATATTAATATTTAGTGGCTATGTACACAAAAAAGGTAATATCTTTAATATATGGGTAACTCATTTCTATAGATATTCATTAAATGGTCATTTATTGCTGGTAGTTAACTTATTGTAAAAAGGAATAAAACACTTGGGGTTTACTGCTATTTAAGCAACATCGCACTCAAGTACATGCTGTTGTGCTGGATATCAGGCTGTGTCACAGCCATGCTGATATCCAGCACAACAGCAGAACATCGAGTGTGATATTGCTTTTGTACAAATGTTCCACAAACACCATTTATTATAAACCGATTATGACTTACTAATGTAACTATCTTTCCGTGACTGGAGGAACTACCGCAACTACCGGAGCTGGAGACCGACATTTACTATAATATTAGCAGGAGTGAAAATGGTTTTTAATTCTTACCAGTACTATGTAGCCAAAAGGTGAGGAGAATAAATCGAGGTGGTGTAAAAGTCCTGTAAATATTGTAAGTTTCTCTTTTCTATTTCCACTTATTCCAACTTGAGAACATCAGTACTGTTAACTTCCAGGGTTATCCCAAATAGCGTTAAATGGAAATCTAGTGCACTAGGGTGTACAACCACTGGTTCCACATACAGTACCTTTGATTAGGGTTACAGAGGGATTTGGGAACTCCTTGTGTTGGAAGCTAGTTACCTTTGTAGCTCACCTTAGGGGTAGATAAAACAACACAGAGGCGATTCTGAATTACTTTGAAACATTTATTAATTAGACAAAGTTTTATTTAATTTTATCAGATGTGTTTTCTTGCTTGAAAGTGTCTTCCTCTGTTGCATGTGATTTGCTCTCCCGTCAGTACTACAGATTGTACCGACCAGCTTTCACCCATGTAGTGATGGATATTGCTAAACATCCCAGTGCTGTTACTGTCTATTATCACCACTCTTGGAAAGCCTCTCATCCAATCAGATTTCTCTGTCGAAACTAATTGTTGTATAAAAGAAAACAAATCACTGATGGGGTGGTGAAATGCAGCCTGACATGACAAAGGGTTATTACCACTTTGAGGTTGATTATTTTTCAATAACAGAATATCTTAATGTTTTTTTTTTTTATATCAAAGTATTTGACTATGGTAACAATTTTCCTAGGCCTCCTTTTTTCTACATTTTGAATTTATTAAACCACAATCCCTCGTCATGTTACTCGCAATTGCAAAAAGCCATCGTCTCGAAGACTTTTCTGTCTTGGCTGTTTTGAAGCTCTGGCACTGGGACAATGAAGTGAGCATATAAAGACAAAATCTTAGCTATTGCGTGGATTCATTTATTTTGTTACAAATATCATGCACTGCTTGTTCCTGACAAATCTTTAAACAAACAATTACTGTACAGTCGTGTACATAGTGCGTAACCGAGAGTCAATATGACTCAGTAACATAAAAGAGCATCATGTTTCTTGACTAGCACAAAACATTAATATGGCTTAAATATGGTATTAAGTTAAACTGCAGTATAAAAACAAGAAAGTGAAAACTATTGACCATGTGTATCTTGTGAAACTTTTTTGATTTCTGTGCGTGTTTAGTATAAAGTTGAAAAGGTTAAGTTTACAAAATTGGATATAATAAGCTTAAAACATGTCACGACTAACACTCCAGAAGCAGGTTGCGCTCCGTCTTGCATTCTCCGCAAGCAACTGTCTAAATAGTTAAAAAAAAAAAAAAAAAAGTAAACTGCTATGTGAAATGTGAGGTCAGGTTGATGTAGTGTTGCTGTTGCATCATGCTTCGACGACAAGTCAGCACCTTTGGACTGAGTGAAGGAGAAGAGGGTAGCTTTTGTTGGCCAATCATTGCCTCCTGTATGAGGATTCTGATTGGTCGAGGATTTGCCTGGTCAGTGGAACTGGGTCAAAGGCTTTATGGAGATTTTTGTGAATTTGAGGGTGTAAGAGCTCCCCTTGCCAGGTCTCCAGTAGATCCCTTTCCTGCGTGGAGTACGAGTCTTCGAGCGCATCCAGGTATAGCGCCCGTTAAGGTTGGTGCCTCCACACGCGTTAAACCACCAACCACCTGGAAAAAGGAAAACCAAGTTACTTTAGTGTTGAGCATAGGTTCAATGTGGGCTGCGCATAATCGACACGGGATTTGAAATCCATACGTTTTAGAGTTGCTACCTGAGTAGTTGCGAGCGCAGCTGGACTCCTCGAGATTGTCGTTGTCCTTATCTTTAGTGGAGAACATCATGCCAGTGCGGTTGCTCATGGCATCAGGCAGGTTTCCAGACACATGAGTCAGGTGGATCGTGTAATGAGATGCAGGACCGTCCAGAGTGAACATGTACTCAATGAACCGTCTCTCATCCTTCCAGTCCTCTACCTCAACGCTGAGAATGTAGCCCCCCTGTCTGGCGATGGAGTAGATCTTTGCCAGGCCAAGCCAAAATTCATCTGCAGGTCATTAACAGTCATGTTTATCGTTTGCACTCTTGATTACCTGTGACAAAATGTCTGCATTGGAAAATCCAGACTCTAGGCCCAGTCCAAGAATATTGACACAATTTCACTGCACGTTTGCATTTCTTTTGCATGAATGGATAATGACTTCTTTTTTTTAATTATTATTATTGGTAAGATTTTGTCTTGTACATCAAGTCAGGTTTGATCTATTCATCCAAGTTTCTTTTTTTTAATTTTATTTAATTTTTTTTATAAATTTAGTCTGTCCAATTCTTTTACCCCGATTTTCTCCCCAATCTAATCGTGGCCAATTCCTTCCCGCTAGGGGGGGCTCCCACATTAAGGCTACTCAC
>JAQMYG010000036.1:8949804-8977127 GCA_030014215.1 Clariallabes teugelsi | reverse complement strand
TGATACTCGGTACTCGTAAACCAAGACTTGTTCGTTTTCCAAGTCAAAATTTATTAAAAATCTTTGCTTGTCTTGCGAAACACTCGCAAATCGCGTTACTCGTAATCCGAGGTTTTACTGTAAGAGTCTAAATAATCTCCAGGGTGTCCACAATTCTGCAATTTATAAATATAAATGTATTTTCTTTTTTGCCATGGACAATTTGGTTAAATTGAGATTCGTACAAGGAAACATCATGCTCATTTGTGTTTATAGATATATACATGTATACATTCAGTCACGTTACACAATCTGTCACGTTTAATTAATTACATCTAAATAATTAAACTATAACCACAATCAAAATAGGATTCAATATGAAGCACGATACTCGTTTGCATGTTAAAAGTGAGCAGAGTTTTTAAGCAGTTACTTAAAAGTAACTGCTTAGAGTTTTTAAGCAGTACACTTACCAGGAGAATTTGATTTTGTTAGTGTGAAGTAGTTTTATGTGAATGTAAACCTGCTGCATTCTTGCTTTCAGGTCAAAAGTATAATCCACCATTTGTACTTCACTGACCGACTGGAGTCTCCCAGGAAAAACCGCTTTCCTGAGCGCTTCATGGACGACATCACAGCTCTGGTTAGCACTATTGCAGGGGACATAGTCTCACGCTTCCAAAAGGTAACAGAGTCTGCTATTACCTCAGCTAGTAATTGAGGTTTTCTTTTATTTTTTATAGTTGAAATGTTTATTAATTAATTTAGATTTTGTTGGGATGCTTTGCTGTCTGCCAATGTATGAGTAGTTTAGAGTGCAGCACCTTTATGACATTTGTTTGAAATGGCACTGAAGAATAAGTACTAAATGCTGTGAGTTCATCAGTTCATCTGTGGTGCAAGCAAATATAGACTCCCCACTTGTGATTTGCACGAAAGAAAAGCAACATGGAGTGATTATTATTTTTTGTGATCAACACACTTATGAAAGGGCATAGACTGATGCATTTGGATATCTGCAAACAAAATTTGGACTGATACTCTAAGGAAGATGAAAGTTTCTTATAGAGAATCATTACTGGTGACGAGACACGGATTCATCGCTACGCACCTGAGAGTAAACGGCAGAGTATGGAACAGAAACATCATCAATCGCAGAGCAAGAAACATCAGCTGGAAAATGTATGCTGACCGTTTTCTAGGATTCGCAAGGGTCAATATTGGAACATTATCAGGGAAAAGGTTCAACAATCAGCAGTGCTCGTCCCCGTGAGATGCTTATTGAAGAGCAGAATCCTAAACCTCGGATTAAACGCAGAGGACTGCTGTCCAAGGATGTTGTGATCTTGCATGATGATGCACATCCGCACACTTCTGCCCACACTGTCAACACTTTCATACACATTGTTTTAAGGTGTTAAATCATCTTCCCCATAGTTCTGTTAGCTCTCCATGGGACTTTCATCTGTTTGGTCCCTTTAAATCACTTCTGATGAAGAACTGAAGACAGCGGTGCATTTGTGGCTCGCAGCTCTGCTTAAAACATTTTCTAATCAGGGAATACGAAATCTTGTTGACCGATGGATAAATTGTATTGAAAATTATGTGTTTGTCTTTTCTAAAAGTTAATCAAAATAAATTCTACAGCCAATTTTTGACGTGCCCTCGTAGATGGATAGGTTTGTAATTCATTGCACAGGGTACAGAGGAATTGAGTTTTTCACTTTGGGATATTTGCGGTCAACATGTTACATGTTGTTCTGTTTTGATAGGATCTGGAGTTGGTGGAGAGGCTAAACACAAGCTTGGCCTTCTTCCTTAATGACCTGCTGTCTGTCATGGACAGGGGCTTCGTCTTCAGCCTTATCAAGACATACTGGAAACAGGTATTCTTTTATTTTTTTATTATTTTTTTTATTTATAGTCCGTTTCCCATCCTGATTCAATGCTGACATGAAAAAATTATTTAAAATCTTTCTGGTCAATTCGAATTCACAACCTGAATTGTTAATGCTTTCTTCGCCAGGTGTCCACTAAGCTGTACGCTCTGCAGAACCCAACTCTGGAGTCTCTGAGGCTTGACTTCCTCAGGATTGTGTGTAGCCACGAGCACTATGTCACGCTGAACCTGCCCTGCAGTCTGCTCACTCCTCCAGCCTCCCCCTCTCCCTCTGTTTCCTCTGTCACCTCGCAGGTAACACAACCACTGCAAGATTCAGATCCTATGAATTATTCCCAACCATACTGTATAATTAGCAGCTGAATAGCACACTAATGGAAAACTGATTGAAAAGCAAAATCTGAAAGATTTAACTAATAATTAGTCAAATATTTTTCCATCTTTGACAAAAATTATGAAGTGCACTGCACCAAACACAAAAATAACAGTATGTAACGGCTCTGTCTCTCTGTCCTTATATCTCTCTCAGAGTTCTGGCTTCTCCACCCACGTGCAGGACCAGAAGATCGCTAATATGTTTGAGTTGTCCGTACCCTTTAGAGAACAGCACTACCTGGCTGGTTTGGTTCTAACCGAGCTCGCTGTTATTCTGGACCCAGAGGCTGATGGGTCAGTACACTGGTGTGTGTCTCGTCTCGCCTTGTCTCACTTCATCTCTGTGCTTTACATCTTGTCTTGTCTGATGTCTGTAAACATGTTGTGCACGAAAGATTATCACCATCCCAGTACCTCATCATAATTTTTATTTTATTTTAATAATTTTAATTATTTTAAGTGCCACTGTCTTATGTAACATACATTTTATGCTATTAGCAATTAGCATTCCTAAAAGAGGGGAACTTTTAGGAATGCCCTTATTGTTAATGCGATTTGTTTATTTATTAACGCCCAAACTACACAGCCAAGATAGGTGAATGGCCATATCTCAGGAACCCTATGGCCAAGAAAGAAGCCAAAGTGATGCATCCGTCTGCCCTATTTTATGGTTTCTCCAGGAATTGTTCAAGTTCGATTTTGAAATAGTCACATCAGGTGTCTGAAACAGGATAGAACAGCATGTAAAGCATAAAATGAGTAATAAGAAAGACTGTACTATACGGTGGCAGAGGTTTTCCTGTCCCCAAGTTGTGGGGTCTTCCGGAAGACGTTTTTTATAATTTGTTTAAAAGTCAAGTGTTTAAAAATCAATGAACATCCAAAAGGCAAATCATGTACACGTTTTGTTTTGTGTTGCTGAAGTTGACTATAACATATTACATTGTAAAAATCTGCAATATACTGATTTGTGTCTATTATTGTTGACTGAAATGGATAACTTTCACACTCGTCTTTGCATGTAGGATGTTTGGCCTGCATAAGAAGGTGATCAGTGTGGTCCATAACCTCTTGTCCAGTCATGACTCTGACCCACGCTATGCTGACCCCGAGGTTAAAGCCAGGGTTGCCATGCTCTACCTACCTCTCATTGGGATCGTCATGGAGACCCTGCCCCAGCTCCATGACTTCACAGGTACGATCGTATCGCCTCTTCTCGTCGGTGTGTTCATGGAATGTGTTTACAAGCTCGCATATACGAGATGACATGGTCACAGATATGATTGGTAGGATTATTTTGACCATGTGATTGTGGTATGTCCTGTTACAGAGTCTCATAACCAGTGGGGTCGTCTTGGAGTAGACGAACAGGAAACTGAAGGCAATAGCATGATCAGTCAGAGCGTAGCCATGGCAATCGCAGGGACTTCTGTTCCTCAGATGTCGCGTCCCAGTAGCTTCCTTCTTAACCCACAGGTAGGTGATTATAACCTTGGGAGAAAGCATGTGACTGACTTTATTATCTGTATACAGTATTATCTGCTTGGGACTAGGATTGTGTGGTCAGGCTCAATAACAGCACCTTGTCTTTGATTATTCTGCCATAACAGCATGTTTTATTCCTTTTATACCACAGCATTGTATGGTTCATTTATTAAACAACCTATACTTTTTCCATTTATAGTAGTGATGGGAAATTTTAATCATTTTAGTGACTCGGTTCTTTGAATCTCGTTCGTCAAAATGAACAAATCTTTTTTTTTTTTTGTTTGTTTGTTTTTTTGAGTCATTTAGTTCATTTCATTCTTTTGATCAGAAATAAAATAAAATGTTGCATTTTCAATAAAAAGACCCCCAATACATCTACATACACAAATTTTGGCTATAGTTCCAGTAATGAAAATATTACAATGCAGCTAAGGACATATTATAATAAACAGAATGAGTAGCTCACCTCTCATATCTTCTAGTCTGAGTCGTTCGTTCTTTTGAATCTATTGCACCGCATAGTGTCTATGGGAGTCAAGTGACAAAATGAACAATTGCATCCAATTTTTAATTGATCTTGCTGTAGCAATAATAACTTATTGCAAGATGTGCATTCATTTAAACCAGTAACGTAATCTAAAATACTTGATTGTTGTCAGAGCTGCTGTATAGGAAATTAATCAACACTTTCTGACCCAAATCAAGAATTCAAAAGCACTATTCTCACCTAAAATTCTGTATTATTTACTTTTGTTTACATTGTAATCTGGCAAAAATATATATACGTAATAATTAATACATTTTCAGCCACTATAGGAAAAAAAAAAAAAAATTCTGCATGATTTCTCACTGTCTCTTTCTCCTCCCCCTCACTCCCAGGCCACCCGTCAGCATGGCACCTTCTCCCCTGAGTCCAGTCGCAGTCTGCTCATCTGTCTTCTGTGGGTGCTGAAGAACGCAGACGAGTTGGTGCTGCAGAAGTGGTTCACTGACCTGTCTGTATCTCAGCTCAACCGTCTGCTGGACATGCTCTACCTCTGCGTCTCCTGCTTCGAGTACAAGGTCTCAGCAGCAATAAATCACAATCTCTGTAACGACACGTTTTATTTAATCAAAATATAAAGTTGGGTTATAATTTTCAGTTTGCATTGTTTCAATACTTAATAATGATCAATTTTATTAACCATCTTCTTTTTCTGTTCATCTCATCTCATCAAAAAGGCCCATTTTCTATTCATGCAGGGAAAGAAGGCGTTTGAGCGCATGAACAGTCTGACCTTTAAGAAGTCTAAAGATATGAAGGCCAAGCTGGAGGAGGCCATCCTGGGCAGCATCGGAGCCAGGCAGGAGATGGTGCGACGCAGTCGAGGACAGTTAGGTTAGTTAGCGCTAGAACGAAGGCAATGTTAAGAGGTCTGATTAATGAGTAATATGCAATCATATCACCTCCTCTAACGACCCTTAAAAAAAATCCAGGAGCTGTGACAGAATTCTTAATGAACCTCTTGCGAATGTAGATTATTTTTTCTCATTCTTCTTGAAAGCACAAACTACTAATTTGGTCAGACTCCCTGTTTATTTTGATTTGTGGTGGTGATGCAAGTAAATAACTGAGCATTTAAAGTCATGAAAACCTTTTTTTTTTTTGAGAAACAATTGAGAAACATTGGAGCTATTTCTGGATAAATCTGGGATAAACCACTTTGTAGCCAGAATTTTTAACACATCATCCTAGTAAACAAATTAAGTGATAGCATGTTAATTTCACACACAGCACAAATATTACCAGACTTAAGTGAAATATTAATATTCCATTGTTATACCAAAACAGTCTGCTTGTGCTTGCACTCAAAAAATACAGCTTAATTATGTTCACACAGTGATTTTTGTAAACCTGATGCTTTACTCTCTTTCAGAGCGTAGTCCATCAGGCAGTGCGTTTGGCAGCCAAGAGAACCTGCGCTGGAGGAAAGACATGACACACTGGCGCCAGAACAGTGAAAAGATGGACAAGTATGATCACTCAAAAAAAAAAAAAAAAAAAAAAACAGTCCTTTTTTTTTATATTGGATATTTTTTTCCACATAATATAATTATGATTTGTCACATTCTATCCACTTAATATAAAAAAAGAAAATGTGGAGGAAGTTGGTCAAAATAAATTTTGACTCGGGGTAAAACACATTATACCACAGCACATCAAGTGTTTGATTCATGTTGTTTAAATTTCTTTAACAGAGGTTGTACAGATAACTACAGTGGAGAGTCAGATGAAAATCTTTAAAGTGATACACAGGCTATATTACAAGCCACGTTGCTCAGTTCTGATTGTTTGGTCAGATTGGAATTGCATGTCATAACTGTTCACATTTCATAATTGCAAGTGAGTTTTGTGAACGTGTATCGAATATGTATCTGATCTATGATCACATACTGAAGTGACTCTGCTCCGATCTGGAAAACATCAGATTTTGGCGTGTAGACAGCCATTAAAAAATCTGATCTGTCACGTTAGGGTAAAAAAATCGTAATTGTCACTTCAGGCTGGTTATGTGAGTTTCTCAAAAAAGCCATGTTTTTTTTTTTTTTTTTTTGCAATCATTATACTTGTATCACTTAATGGATAACAGGAAAGAACATGACTTATATAATAAATGAATAAAATAAATACAGATTAAATTAGATTCAACTTTGTCACTGCACATGTATGGTACAAGGCAATAAAATACAGTTAGCATCTAACCAAAGGTGCATTTTTGCATTGCAAAATAGTTTGCATATATAAACAGTATACAGTAAATAAGGTAAATACAGTGAGTGCAATTGAGCAAATGCAATAAGGAAGGTATGGTATACAATGATATATTTCATGGTATAAAATGGAAATATGGTATAAATTGGAAAATTTTGGCAGTTTTGCTGTTGGATATGATTAGTTTTATTTAATCAGGACATGCTGTTATAGGAAAATAACCATCTGGGAGGTAAGGTTAATCAACCCTGTCACTTTGTATTTCACTATAATAGCATGCATTGTTATGTTATTCCTTGTGTAACGGTGGAGATCGTTGTTTTGGTTTGTAAACACTATACCTTTATTTAATACATTTATTTATTAATTTATAACCATGTCCCACCTGTGTCCCTATAGTACAGAAACCTTTACACATTGTGGTCCCTTAACTGTTTTGGTGTGGAATAACTCGTCCATTTGACCTTGTTCTTTCATTTACTGTGTGTCTAGGGGCCACAGATCAGTCAGGTATTGTACAACTGAAGTGTGACCTAAATAACCTCCCTCTGCTAATCACCTTGAGTATAAGAATTGATCCCCCTTTCATCCTGCCTCCTCGCTCTTCTTGCCTTCTGCTTAAAGTGCTCTGGTTGAAGTTAAGACTGCTGTGTCTTTATAACTGGGATTGCTCTGTGACTGGGTGTGTGTGTGTGTGTGTTCACTTGGCAAGGAAATGGGTGGCTGCTTGGGTGATGTGATTGTCATTTTCCACAGTATAGCACACAAACATAGGGAGAGATTTTCCGCCTTAATTTCACTAAAAGGCTTTAATATCAGTAAACATGTGCTTTTAATGCATCATCAGATTACATTAAAGAGTGAAATTCTTGTGTGCAGAGAACCAAAAACACTTGAGTACTTCACTTTTAATAATTAGAAAGAGAAAAACAAACAAAAGTAAAATGAGTTACTGAAGTACTGTAAATAGAAGTATAAAATATATAAGGTGCGGTAGAAAAAAAGTATTTGACTGTTATTGTTGGTTATGGTGACAATAAATAAATAAATTCAAATCAAATCAGCCAAAACTAAAACAAAATGTTTTTGTGTTATAAGTTAAATTTCTCGCCTCCTGGATTTAATTATTTTGCAATTTGCTAAAAGAAAAAACGTGTTTTGTGGGGTGGGGTATTCCTTAAATTTGATTTCCTGGTTTGTTTTCAGATTCATAAGTGTGTGTAACATTGAAAAATTATCAGGCCCTCAGGTAATTTATTATTATTATTATTATTATTATTATTATTATTAATCTAAATTGGCAAATCTAAATCTTTGATTATAGTAATTTGAAAAGCACTAATCAGAAAGCTATAAACATGCTTTAATAGAGAAAATTGACGACCACTAATATTATAGTATATAATATATAATTATAGTATTATTATAATATATAATTATAGTATGTTATATATTATATACTATAATCCGGAAAGTATTCACAGCGCATCACTTTTTCCACGTTTTGTTATGTTACAGCCTTATTCTAAAATGGATTAAATTCTTCTTTTTTTTATCAAATCAAATTTTTAATTTTTTATAAATTTGCAAAAATCTCAAGTAAACTTTTTTCATGGTGTCATTATGGTGTGTTGTGTGTAGAATTCTGAGGAAAAAAATTTATTTAATCCATTTTATAATAAGGCTGTGACATAACAAAATGTGGAAAAAGTGATGCGCTGTGAATACTTTCCGGATGCACTGTATATTACAAAAACTAAGGTCTAGATCCCTAATGAGCAAGCCAGACTTAGCATTGGCTTAGCATGAGAAGGAAACTTTGAGGAACGAGATTTAGAGGAAAAAACATCTGGCTGACGCAGTATATTACACCCAAACTACAGTATATGTGAATGGATGCATATTGCTTATAAATTCCACCCCATGTGGTGGTAAATTCTCAAATCTGATTGGTCAGAATATGTTCTAATATGTTCGTACTATAGAACCAAGATACAACAGGCCTCTACATTGTGCATGTAACAATCTGAAGCTGAAACGAGTTACAAGAGGATCTTAATAACAAGAAAGAAAAGGAGAGACTGTGAGGGAATGAGAGTTTATAGCTGCTATAAATTTAGTGGTAAGAACTAAATTGTCATGCTATGTTGCTTATTAATAATTAAAAATATATATATATATATATATATATTTCTCTTGGCAAATTGCTGTGGTATGAAGTAAATGAAACAAGTTTATGCTTTTATTGGAAAATGATTAATATCCGGTGGTAACAGTAACACCACCTTAACTTTTTACTTTTTTTTTTTTTTTCCTGTAAAAGCATTTCCTTTCATGTTATCTTCATTCCATGATCATGGTTAGAGCTTTTGATTTTAGCCGGATTGTTTTCTCAAATTCCTGCGCACATAAATAACAACTGTTTGTGCGTCCCTCATGTCTTAATGTGTTATACTCACTGCCGTCTACCTGTATCACTAACCCCAGTTTCTTAATTATAAACCAATGTTAATTACTGGACTCCAAATTCAGCTTCCAGTGTCCAGTATTAGCCTGATTAATTAATAGATTTAATTAATTGATAATTTTACCCCTTGTATCTATGGTCCACCATGGATGTGATGTGCATCCATGTGTGCTTTTTCTGGACGCCTGCTGTGCTAGGGTCGCTTGGTTGGGTGCTGGCTCTCCCCTCGCTGTGTTGGGATTTTTGTGCTATTGAAGTATGTGTGTGTAGCTTGTTTTGAATGAGTGGTGTGCTGTGCAGGTTTAAGGAAAGCTCTCAGCGCAGTAGGAGGAGCCAGGAAGCCTTGTTAGATAGGTTTGTAAGCTTAGATAAATCTCATAAACCACCTCCATCCCCTTAGACTCATTGTACAACAATGTACAACAACATTATACAACAATGGAAAATCCCCAAACATATTTTGTATCTGTATTACCCATGCATATTTTTTTAAGTACAAGTATGTTTTTAGTGTCAATGGATTCATATACGTACAAAAGTGACCTTGAATGCTTGTGCAGGATGATTTGCCATTCAAGGGGTCCTTGCCTTTTCTTCCAGACGCAGCATAAAACAATTCTAAATGCGTTCTCTGTTTTTTCCGCCTTTTTCCAGAACCAGGGCAGAGCTAGAACATGAGGCATTAATAGACGGCAATCTGGCAACCGAGGCCAATCTCATCATTCTTGACACTCTGGAAATCATAGTGCAGGTAAATTTTAAAAGCACAGAAAGCTAGATTTAGTGTCCCAATTCATTAAGCTGTATTAATTAAAAGTAATGACTACGCTTATAGACCGTTTCTGTGACCGAGTCGAAGGAGAGCATTCTCGGAGGTGTCCTCAAGGTTCTACTTCACAGTATGGCGTGCAACCAGAGCGCCCTCTATCTTCAGCACTGCTTCGCCACACAGAGGGCTCTCGTCTCAAAGGTGAGTACAGGTTTCATGATAAAATGTCTGTGATGATGTAAATGCCGCTATCTGCGCACTACTATTTCTCTGTCGGTTTGTGTGTTGGTTGTTAGTTTCCAGAGCTGCTGTTTGAGGAAGAGACAGAACAGTGTGCTGATCTTTGTCTGCGTTTGCTGAGGAACTGCAGTAGTAGCATCGGCACCATTAGGTCACACGCCAGCGCCTCACTTTACCTGCTAATGAGACAGAACTTTGAAATTGGAAATGTGCGTTGGACAAGATTTTTTTTTTTCTTGAAGAATTATTCAAGCTTGTCTATGAACTTGGCTAATTAATATGAATTTGTCTGTGTCCTTCAGAATTTTGCCAGAGTAAAAATGCAGGTGACCATGTCTCTGTCATCCTTGGTTGGCACGTCTCAAAACTTTAACGAGGAGTTTCTGAGACGCTCGCTCAAAACAATCCTGACCTATGCAGAGGAGGACCTGGAGCTCCGCGAGACTACATTCCCTGACCAGGTCAGTCCTTAAAGTCAATCTTTTGCTAAAGATTGTAGTACTTTTGGTCAATCAATTTGCAACCATCTGAATTTTTATTTTTAACTATTCCTTGTTGAATACCTGTGGACAAAAGTGTCTTCACAAAGTGGTATGACTAGACAAACAGAAAAACCTTCAAGATCCTGAGATTTGTAGCCCAAAAAGTTAACAATATATATCTGGCACCATACTGGGAATCCGCCAAGTGAGAATTTGCACCCAAGAACAAAAAAAAGTTTTGGAAATGGTTTGTCTAAAATCAATTATTACTTTTATTGTGATGATAGAATTACAATCCAGATGAATGAATAATATGCTTTTGTGTGTTTTAGGTTCAGGACCTGGTGTTTAACCTCCATATGATTTTATCAGACACAGTGAAGATGAAGGAACATCAAGAGGATCCTGAGATGCTTATTGATCTGATGTACAGGTCAGATTGCTAGCATATCTTTTTTGCTTTTAATTTTGATGTAGAATTTGTTCGGGTTCTTGGAGGAGCTTCAGATTCTAGATTTAATTTTTCATGCACAAATTGATCACATTGGTGATAATACAAATGTTAAAACATGTATGTGTAACAGAATAGCCAAGGGGTATCAGACTTCTCCGGATTTAAGGCTGACCTGGCTACAGAACATGGCAGGGAAGCACTCGGAGAGGAATAACCACGCGGAGGCGGCACAGTGTCTGGTCCACAGCGCCGCCCTGGTGGCTGAATATCTGAGCATGCTGGAAGATCGCAAGTACCTGCCTGTGGGCTGCGTCACCTTCCAGGTATTTAATCTGACTTGAGAGGTTTTTGTTGGTCATGGCGGTTTTCTTCAAACAAATTGTTTTAGTAGTGGCTTTCCCTCTGTTCTGTGACAGAATATCTCCTCCAACGTCCTGGAGGAGTCTGCTGTATCTGATGATGTCGTGTCTCCAGATGAGGAGGGTATCTGTTCGGGGAAATATTTTACTGAGGCTGGTCTGGTGGGGCTGTTGGAGCAGGCTGCTGCCTCCTTCTCTATGGTGAGGAAGTGTATTTAAAAAAAAAAATTTTATTCAACTGCCAGGACATGTTTTATGTGCAGTACTGTGAGAACTTGTAATGAAAAATGTAATTGCAGCAGGGCTGAAGAGGAAAAAACAATCAGATTAAATGCGTAACACATTATTGATCATGAACGTCATGTTCATTTTTAAAAGATACATTGATAAAAATCATGATGATCTCTAGGAACTTTCTTGATTGACCAACCCGTATTCTTTATCCCCTGTTGCGTATCGTTAAATAAGTGACCTTGTTTTCACTCCCGGTCTGCAGGCTGGCATGTACGAGGCCGTGAACGAAGTCTACAAGGTGCTCATCCCTATTCATGAAGCTAATAGGGATGCCAAGAAGCTGGCCACCATTCATGGTAAACTCCAAGAGGCCTTTGGCAAAATTGTGCACCAGGTAAATGCTCACGCCGCTCGGTAGCAGTGCCGTCCTCTCGGAGTCGGGTCATTGTCCTCGTCGGTTATTCCAGTTTAAAACAACAAGACTTTGCTTTCAAATATCATAAAACAAATCTCAGCAAAGTCAGAGTAGAAATGAAGTCTTGTTTATTCGGTTGTATGTGCACACTCGTGCTTGCAGACGTGTTCGTGCCGTCATGTACACAATGTCTTGCATGGTACAGGGTACATAAATGTTTTTATAGTAGTTGACTAAGGTGTGTTTTTATGTGTAGGGATATTGCAACTTTTTAAACAGGGCAGATGTTCATTCATGCATGGGGATGTACTGTAAACATGCCTGCCTCGTCTACCGACACACATGTTAACACAATCATTGTCAGCCCTATCTCAAGGGGCTTTGCATGTGTTGGGACAGAATCATGGTTTCTGATGAGAAGATGGAGGTCTTGCATGCCAAACAGCAACAATTATGGGGTTACAAATGAAGTGTAGTGCAAAAGGGATGGACAAATGATAAATGCATTAACTAATCCACTCAGGAAGTGGAAACTCCAGCCTTTCTGCTTTGATTCGGTTGCTCAGAAAGTAGTTTAAAAAGTGGAGAAATATAAACAAGAAATGTACAGATTATGATTTTTTTTTATTCTCTACTGATAAAGTTTCTAATGTCGAATATTATCAAGTTGTTGCACATTATAAGTTGTTGGCGAACATGTAATTTCATGCAACGTTCCTTTTTGTTTCACAATTACAAACCTTGTTTGAGCCTGTTTAGCTTTTTGTCTATAAATCTTTTACCTTGAGGTGAGGTATTGTGCCTAATACACCAATTTGCACTGTAGAAAAACTTATTTAATGACCTTCTAGTTATATCCTCTTTCTTAACATTATTTTTAACCTGTTTTATATGACGCTTCACTTCAGACCTATTTACACTTTACAGATCTAGTACTATAGTAAATGTACTATAGTACTATAGGATATTGTGGCAGTGATGCATAAGGTTCTGTTATCACAGACTAGTGATATCTGTCCACCCCTTAGTACTGCATGCAGTGTTCTGAATGTCCTATGGGAAAGAATAATGGCTTCCCATAGTGCTGGGGAAAGTCCTGCTGAGCTTATAGAGGGTGTGACTGTGACCTGAGTGTGTGCGTGTGTTGATTTGTCCTATATTCTTTCTGTCACACAGAGCACTGGCTGGGAGGTAGGTGGTGAACCTCATGCTTAATGCTTGACCCACATGTGCAAGTGGTGGGCATTGATCCTAGCTCTCTCTGCTGTGAAATCGATCCATTAACCTTTTTTTTATTGACTTTTTGTACTCAGTCCATCCTTTCATCTCTCCGTCTGTGGCGTGCAACCATGCCACACTTTGTCTTTCTCTTTTTCTCTCTCTTTTTTTTTTTTTTATCTCACTCCTTGTTTTCTGAACAGAAGCAGTGTTAACATTGCTTGTTTCGGCAGGCCACATGCATGAGAGCCAGTGTGTGACACTAATGACGAGCTGTCCAATGAATGCGTCACTTCATTTGCCTCATCTCTCTCCCTCATTCTTTCTGTCTTTCATCAGCACTGGCATCGATGTGATCTCACTACAGTCATCCTAAAGCACAGGGTTCGATTTATACCTGCTATGCAACAATGAAAATTAGGAACAAATGTAAATTTAAAAAACAAACTTAAAAAAACTTTTTTTTTTTCCTGTGGAGTAATGTCACCACAAAGATTACTCTGAAATCCATCAGAACATTTTTTTTTGTTGGTCTTTTCATTGACCTGACCTTGCTTTATTTAGAACTAAATCGACCCCTGAGTATTGATTTTTGTGTGAATTGCAATTAATCCATCAATTCTCTCATGGTCCTCTGCATGACTTTTTGAGAGTTTGGCACGATGCTGTCTCCTCACTTAACAGGATGTTGGACGTTCCTGATTCCCATCCCATACTCACTCAGCCCTTCCTGCTTGTTTTTTTTTTTCTTGATTCCTCCCTCCATCCTGCATGTGTCCTGTTTTTTTGCATTCTCCATTTTTTAAAGTATTAGTTTTAAGTACTGTTGCTGTTTTATTTTTTATTTGTCTTTCCAAGAAGTTCATGGTTCCCTGATTAAAATATGTTCTGTTTTCTCCTTTTTTTTTATCCCCGGTTGCTGATCCCTCCTCTTCCCATTTTAATTATTATGTCCTGTGGTAAGTTGCTAGTTTGAGGCTTTATTCAGACAGATATATGTGGATATATGTGATTGGCAGAAACAGAGTAAATACCCTGGAATTTTTTAAAAAATTGTTTCTGCAGTATATAGTTCACTGTATGAAGTTCTAAAAACTGCAGATCTGAAACAATGATCTTGCTTTGTTACATTGGCTCATTAACCAACATTCTTGCAATATTATTGCATGATTGCCTCGACCAATGCTGTTCAAATCCAGTTCTGGAAGACCAGTGTCCAGCACAGTTTGTTATTCACCAAAACATAGAAACATCCACTATACCTGGCGAATAAAAAGATTTGTTGAATCAGCTGTGTTTGAACAGAAAAGTCACCAAAGTGTTTTGGATTGCTGGCCCTCCAGTACTGGATTTGAACAGCCAAGGCCTCAACATTTCCACATAGTTTTGGGTAAAACAGAGTACTTTGCAAATGTCTTGAGACACCCATCATTTCTTCATATTTCCCTTCCAAAAAGCCAGAGTTTCTTGTATTTTTAAAGTAGCCTTGAATAGATTTTCAGGTTTTCTGAAGGAACGTTTTTTTGTCTCTTATTTTTGGCAAGTTTTTTGCTAAAATTTTCAGTCCAGTCCCTGTTTCTACCAGTTTCAGGGGAAACTGATGTTTTTTTTTTGTTTGTTAAGCTACACAGTGACCTATGGATCATTTAAGCATGTAAAAACATCTAACTTGAGGCATGACCCAGTGAGAAACAGGTGCAGATGATCAGGCCAGTGATTAGTACACTGGTGATGCTGAATGCTGAGTTGATGGAACAGATGAGAGGGGAAATGAGGTTGCTGCTGTGTTTGTTATATAAACAATGTTTAAATTGTATAATTCGGAACTTTGCAGCCTGTTACAGGAAAACATTTATTTCTATTTCTTTAGTTTAATTTACATCATTTAATTTAATATGAAGAAATGAGGGGTGACTTACTGTAAGACTTTAGCACAGTACTGTATATTTATCATGTGTTTTGCACTGGAAATCTGTAACACCTAAGCATGCTGTCCCAATGAATTGCTCCCCCATACCTGTCCTATCCAGCATCACTACTGATACAGTCTGAAGGTTCAGTTCAGTCTCTTACAGCCTGTAGTAATCTACCATTAGACTTCTCTATTTCCATATCCTTGTACTGGTACTCGGTGCACCCTGAATGCATCACTTACATGTTACTCTAATAGCCATATTCTGAGGGTTAGGTTCCCCTAACTGTTCTCTATAGGTGAATGTGCTGGACTTGACATGCGCGTCAACGGCAGTTATAAAGTTGATCTAATTGTATGGTATTATAATGAAGCTGTACTGCTATATGAAATGAAGTTCCAACGTTCAGGCAGTGTTGGAGAAAATATAGAATTTAGTTCGGGAAAAATGTATAAAAATCTGTACAGTTTCGTAAGCTTTTGTTTTTACCTTAAGCACAATATGTTTAGCAAATTTTCTAATGTAGTAATGGCACTAATTGCTCATTTGTATTTTAATATGGTTCAAAGATAAAAAACAAGCTATGAAACTAGCTTTAAAAAAAAAAAAAAAAGTAACACAGGCTAAAACCTGTAACTTTCGATGAACTATAGCACTTTTTGAGCAGTACAAAATCCCAGAATTGAGAACTACTTGCATATTGTACTACCATAACATTTTAATAGCAAGTATGATTTTTTTTTTTTAATGTACATCTCATTTCTTATCGTAATGATCCACCACTCATCAGTAATTTTAAGTGCTAATTAAAGTTTGCTAAGGGTGTGAACACCCATTTATGAACTAACTTAAGACTGATTATTTTTGAATATATGAAGTTTACAACTTGACTCTAAATCAAATAAATAAAGAATTCTAGTATAGGTACTAAAAGCTTAAATATCAGATGGCTTTGTTTTTAATAATTCTTAATCTTCTTTCTACTGCCTGTGATATTTTCTTATGATACAGCATGCAGGTCTATACTGTACTGATTGATTTGCTGTGTGTGGACGCCTTACTGTGCTCACTGATCCTTATTCCATATAATAAGATAAAATGAACTCGGTCAACATTTATAATCATTTATTAACAGACTGCATTTATTTATCTTTGCATGTTTATTAGGTCTGATAAACTTCGCTGCCAAGTCAACATGAAATCCCTCCATTCGAGTTCACTTTACATTGACCATGGCACATAGGATAGTTATACTCCAGCTTAAAATATTATCAAGATCATAGTTTAGTGATATATGAATTGCAAATGAGTTAATGACTGTGTCTGTTATAGGAGTATATATGGAATTGTGTAAAGCTGATTGATTTGTTTTTGCTGAATTTCTTGCAGGATGGAAAGCGCATGTTTGGCACTTACTTCAGAGTGGGATTTTACGGTTCTAAATTTGGTGACCTGGACGAACAGGAGTTTGTGTACAAAGAGCCTGCCATCACCAAGCTGGCAGAAATCTCACATCGGCTTGAGGTACAAGATTTCTGGAAACTCCTCCATTTATATCTGTCTGTGCATTCCCATAGGTTTACTAACTTTGGGTTGTGACCCTACTTGCAGTTTACTGAGATGTGGCTGGAGGTAGACGTTTTTACCAGCTGTTATTTATAATGACGATCTGTGCATACAAATGTGATTTATTAAGTATTTAGTAATAATCACAGTTTATATGCGAGGGGAGTTCAAGTCAAACTGGGACTGATGACATTTCTCATGAATGAAACCAGAAAACCGATTGACAGTACAGTGATGATTGTTAGCCGCAATAGTAAATGTGAATGGTGCAGACGTTTGCAGCGGTGCAGTAAGTGGAACGCCTGATCCTTAAAAATTGACAGATGACTTGTTGCCAACTTGCGCATATATCTGTTTCAACTGTACACCCAATTGTTCCACAAAAATCACTTGCACATTACAGGAACTCGTCTGGGAGTTAATGCTACATCCCCCCAAAAATCTTGACACATGGTTGGGCCATTAAAGGAGTTCCTGGGAGGCCAGCGTTCAGACGTGAAGCAGGCAGTCTGAGCACCGCGCCGGCGTACTGAGAAAAATCCAAGCACTAGCGAAACACTGGAATAAGTGCATTAGTGTAGCAGAGGATTATATAGAGAAATAAAGATTTGTTTTTGCTCTCATAACATAATCAAAATTCCCGGTTTGACTTGAACGCCCCTTGTATAATAAAAGTGCATTTTTATAATATTTACAGATATTTGCACTTTTATTAAACCAGAGAATGAAATTATAAAAATGAATGCTCCATGGCTCACCATGTTGAACGCCGCTATGCTGTTGGAGTAAAATAGTTTTTAATCTTGTGAAAAACAGTACAGAGCCAGAGTAACCAGACAAACCTGAGCATTTGCTAATATTTGTAGATGGAACGCAGGGTTTTTGTGCACTTTTGTTCATCAACTCATAGTAGTGAATCTAGGTTGGATGGAAAACTCAAGGTTAAATATGTGCTTTTGAATACATCTCCCGCCCGAGCTTGATACACTGCTGTCGTGTACAGCACATGATCCCAGTTCTATCGTTACATGCAGGAAATGCAGAGTGCCTCATATCTTTAAATGTTCAAATATAAAGGACCCATGTTCCGTCTTTCCTCCTTTGATGTGTAACTAGCTAGTTTTTTTTTCTCGGTATAGTGCGCCGTTGTGTTACACTGTCCCATAGACTTTGCTCTCTTTCTTTAGGGTTTCTATGGGGAGAGGTTTGGGGAAGATCAAGTTGAAGTCATTAAGGACTCGAATCCCGTGGACAAATGTAAACTGGATCCAAATAAGGTATGTGTTCTGTGTGTATCAGTGGCATTATTAAACAGCTTTAGTGGGAATGTTTGCATTACCATAGGGTTTAATGTGTGTTTAACTACTGAACAGCTTTTCATCGCTGTCGTGATAACAGTTACATAAGTGTGCTACAGCTTGCCTAGCTGTCAAATCCAATTCAAGTGTAATGGCCGAGTCAAAACCTTGACTTTTGGTTCCTGTGAAACTTCTTTGATTTTAGCATGTTTTGTATTTTTTGCACTTAAATTATCAAAAAAAAAAAAAGAGGTATAGTTTTCAGCTGGAAATTATTATACACACTTTTTGTACTTCATGTGTGTGCTTTTATGTAATATCCACAAGAAGTGCCATCCTTCAAAATGTAATTTTGACAAATAGTTTTGAGAATACTATTATAAAAAAAATAATAATAAAACAAGATAAAAATTTTTTTGTGTGGATTAATTTTATCATATTATTTTTATGCATGGTGCCAATAATTCTTGAGTGCATGGTGTATCTGTGCCTACCCTCATACACCACATACTAAGTGTCCGACTTGTGTTTTACAGGCTTTTATTCAGATCACTTACGTGGAACCGTACTTCGACACATATGAGATGAAGGACCGCATCACGTATTTCGACAAGAACTACAACCTGCGCCGCTTCGTTTACTGCACGCCGTTCACGCTAGACGGCCGCGCGCACGGGGACCTGCACGAGCAGTACAAACGCAAGACCATTCTCACCACCAGCCACGCTTTTCCCTACATCAAAACCCGCATCAACATCATTCACAAGGAGGAGGTAGAACCGGAGTCCAGCTCCTGCTGTTTACCCCACAGTACCCCGTCACCCCTAGCTTTGTGTTTAATTTCTTCTCTCTTTTTTTTTTTTTGTGCTCAGATCATCTCCATGCCCATCGAGGTGGCCATTGAGGACATGCAGAAGAAGACACAGGAACTGGCCTTCGCCACTCACCAGGATCCAGCCGATGCCAAGATGTTACAGATGGTGCTGCAAGGATCTGTGGGCACCACTGTCAACCAGGTAAATATAAATATATCTCGGTTTTACGCCTTCATTCACGAGAAGTTTCATCACAGGTCCCAGTTTGACCCAAACGACCACATCAGAATGGAATCAGTTATTTTTCCTTCCAGTTAAACAGTATGTGTTTAGTACGCTCTACCAGCAGGGAAAACACCAACTACTACTACAGTACATGTCCAGATCCATATTACGAAGAACTGCACTTAATATGTAGAATATAATACAGTTTACGAACAAACAGACGACTGTATATTTTTACTGTGTATACACGGTATTCTTCCTAATCAGCACTGTGGAAGATAATGAATGTAAATAAAGTTTATAAATGTAAAACACTGTGCATAACTGCAGCACAGAAAGGAATCGGATCTGATCTAGCTCCTCTTGGGTGGATAAAGATGAGCCGGGGGTGGAGGCACCACTCGGTGTGTTTCACGTTGAACAGTGTTGTCTGGGTTAGAGGTTTATTTGGAGTAATTGCAACACATCCACCTCCTGGACTTTTGGTTCTCATGCAAAGAGAAATAAAATAACAAAATGCCATTTTTTTTTTTAGGTATTATCTTAAACTGATATGGCTTAAAAACAAATCCTGTCAGGATGTGCAGTTATTGGAAAAATAATCAGCTTTATGGTCACTCATTTTGGGTCGAATCACACACGTTGTCCTTGTTAATTTTTCTGTGACAGTTCACCCGTTGTGTTTTCTTCTTTACTGAGAACTATCTGTCTTTGTGCACCTTCACCCCAGGGGCCACTTGAGGTCGCTCAGGTCTTCCTGTCTGAAATTCCAAGTGATCCTAAACACTACAGACATCACAACAAGCTGAGGCTCTGCTTTAAAGACTTCACCAAACGGTACAAAGACTAATCACCAAACTTTATCCAAATGCATCAGTTCCTTATAGTGTAACTGGATCTAATGTAACTCCATCATTTGGTCCGATCGTTATTAGATGCGAAGACGCCCTGCGCAAGAATAAAAGTTTAATAGGTCCTGACCAAAAGGAATACCAGCGGGAGCTGGAAAGAAATTACCACAGACTGAAGGAGGCTCTTCAGCCGCTGATTAACAGGAAAATCCCGCAGCTCTACAAACCAGTGCTGCAGGTCAACTCTCACAGGTGAGAGAACCGAACGTTAGAATGTTTAAGACTTGTCGAAGAATGCAGAAAGTGTAATAGATTGTTGAAGAGAGAAGGCTTCTTTGAATGAATTCTGGATACACTTTTATCCAGAGGGCGAGGGAAAGAGGTTCTGTATCCTAAGTCAGGGGGTAAAGTCTGTCTTAAAGCACAAAACTAGCAAGATGTTGCTAAACAGAAGTGTTGTATTGATTGAGTCTAACATCTACAGGAAACATTACATTAATAATTTAGCAGTTGATTACATCTGATCCTTCTTTCATCTAGTATGAAATCAGATGTAGCACGTCATGGAGAACTCACTGCCAGGCAGAAACCATAGTGTGTGGCAGCCTGAGAAAACCATTCACATGCTTCAGTGTTCTACTGTATTGATCTTTTGCAAACGCGTGATAATAGAAAATGTCTGTCCTGTAAAGCTGTCCTGATGGTGAATAACCCAAATTTTGGAAAATCCTCAACAAAACACAGTCCACAATCCTAGAGCCATTTAGCTCTGAGACAAATTGCCATCCGGAATTCCCCTCTGGATTTAACACTGTTACATTTAACGTGTAAGATTAATTTCCTTAGGCGCGGTTACGGTTTTTGATGCCACATGATGGCAGTGTGAGGAAAGGGGACAGATATATTTAATGGAAAGGTATGCTTTACATTGTATATTCGCGCTAAAGGCGTATAAGACTCACCTTGTTGGACTTAAGAACAAATCAGTCTTACGAACGAGTTCCGTTCCGGAAGCACGTTTGTAAGTTTGATTTGTTCTTAAGTCCAACAAAGTGAGGATTTTCCAGTCAGGACGACCTGTACAAATGTGTAATACCTCCTGGATTTGGCAGCTCATTCGGTGTTTGTTACAAATAAGACAAATGTGCAGGTAACACTAACTTGTACTGACATTTCAAGCTTTGCAACTTAACAGCTAACTATAAGTTCCTAGGTTGAATCCTAAACAGCATTAAATGGAAAGCTAGTGCTCTACAAGTGTACAATCCCATGTTCCCAAACACCAAGTCCACCTTGTTCAGGCTTTAGAGAGGGATTTGGGATTCATCCATGCGTTAAGCTAGTTAGTATATGGTTCAGACACAATTCAGAACCACTGAAGTAATTACTACAGAGACAAAGTGTTAAGATGCCATTGCCTCTTGGCATCTGACGTCACGACGTCTGTCCACCACGGTCCACACTTCCGGATGGCAAGAGAGACGTTACTTATTGGATACCAGTAGGTCTACACTTTGGCAGACTGCAGGTGTTCCTGAACTAGTTAGTGTAAATGTTTAGTTGGCGTTTATTTAAAGTCTGGTTTCCTCCAGATGGATTTCATTTTAATTCAAAACAAAATTACAATGTACAGGTTACAGTGGGAAATAAGTTAATAACTCTCACAAGTTCTCAATGGTGATTGATGATCAGCGTCATCAATCACCATCTGTCTGTCTGATCACCCCAAGGTTGAATTTGCAGTATTTAAACATAAACCTCAACTCTCAATCTCTTTGCGATTCATCTCTGGAGAAATAATGACTGATTAATTCAGTTCTCTTGGCTACATTTTCTTGTTCGTCTTTTTATTAGGTCATTTAAACATTTATCAAATGTTGTCCACTGTACGAATCGTGTTCGCGCTCTTCTCTGATGATGATCTAATTCTGCATGAATATCGCAGACAGTTGAAATCTGATTACACTAAATGGATGAGGTGTGTCAGATGGTGCAAAGTGTTTGCATTTACTGTATGTGTGCGGGAATCACTCTTGGCTAGCAAGGTATCTTTATCTGTAGATTATTAGACTATTAGATTATTATTTCTTTTTTTTGCTAAACACGCTCTTACACATGATCCTCGCAGGCAGAAAACCAAGGCGAAGGTAGCCTAAATAGTTTTTGTTTCATTATATTAGAGGTGTATTTTATTGGCAGCTAAACTTTAAATTGTTTATTTTTAGCTATTTTCTAGATATTAGCCACAGAAACAAAAGAATGGTTTTCCCAGACCGCTACACACGTTATTTTTCTAGCAAGCATTTCCACTGCATTAGTCAAACATGCTTTTTCTTTGTTCAAGAACATAGTTGGAATGGCATTACTAGCTTTTTTTTCAGTTGTCTTTTTGTGCCACGAATCTCCTGGCTATGTCGCTTAATTAATCCAGCTGGTATCTGAACTCTTGACTTGATAAATGCAGATATTTACATAAGTAGTCATTAACATGTACATTACATTTCTGATTACCATTTTTTGTTTTGCTAACCCGCCAAGCAGCAAACGGACAGCTTGACAAGGTAGAACTTCCAAATTAACTTTTGTTTTTGCAGGAATCTCAGTGGCAATTATGATTTTATATATAGGGTGTCCTAAAAAAATGTATATCATTTGAAATATGAATATCTGAGTAACTACATGTCCTAGACAAACGAAATTAAATAGGCTTCATTTTGAAAAATATTTTAAATTTCCAACAACATATTCAAACGGATATAGATTTTAGAACTGATTTCTCAAATGTTCAATATGCGCACGCTCAGGTAGGTATGAAGTCAATAGTCCGGCTTCTGCCAGACACGCTGTAGCATATCTTGCGTAACATTCTCTGCTTGAGTTCTCTACACTTATAGAAAGAGGGAGGGGATAAAGACCAGTCCCCTTTCACCTACTGTAGCCCCATCACAAGGTGTCAAGTGAACGTAGTGGTCATTTCAACAGCACAGTGTCTATCACTGGTTTAAAAAAAAAAGATTAAACATTAAACACATCTTGTTAAAATTTGAGGTCATTTCATAGTCTAACAGCAGCCAATTCTTGCTCGAATGATCTCAAATTGTAACATGTTGTTACACTACAAAATCATGTAAATTTTTCTGGGACACCCTATATAGACATGAGGCACAGTTTAATATCACAAGCCTGTACAGATCAGATATCTCCTAATCTCCTTTTTTGTTCCCCCTCCAGGGACTCCTTTAGCAGAATGAGCCTCCGTAAGCTTGACATGTGAGGAAGACCAGACGTGATGAGGAAAAAGCTTGGCATTTTATTTATTTGCTTGTAAATATTTAACTCTTTTTGGGGAGGGGGGAGAAGAAAAAAAAAATCAGTGTTTTTGCCAGAACGGATAAAGCTAAAAATAAGTGTTATGGTAGTGTCATTCCACTTTTGTATGGGTTTACAGAAACGACCTGTTACCACTCTTTCAGCCTGTGTCAAAACTCTAATATATTGTGTGCACTTTTTTTTTTTTTTTTTTTACAGCGTGTCCTCAAGCAGTTGATCACAAATGGTACGATTTTGACAGTTTACTATTTAATCTGAATGAAAAGCAAGCGCAAAAAAAAAAGTACCATTATTTATCATGGATTTTTTTTTGCACATTTTTTTTTTTACATTTGTTTAAAGTTATTGAAATGTTTTAAACATTTGAATAATTTTATGTAGCTTTTGTTTACCTTGAATATTTTACTAAATAAATATTTTAATGCATAATGTCAAACAGATTGGTTAATTGATGATAAGTATACAAGTTCATGTTTGATATGCTATTGTTTATTGGGTGTATAAGAGAATCTACAAAAAGGCACAAAAATAGAAAAGGTCAAAGGAATTTACACACATACATACTGTGTTTTGCCCCGGGATCTGATCTAACTACCTTTCATGTAGTCACATTACTACCCCCCATGGAGAAGTTGTGTCTTTATATATTGCTGCTAGTTACTGGTTTTATCTTTGATGTGAGTGGTGGAGATCAGACACTGATTGTGCTTCACCTCCATTCTCTTACTATTTACTCATCCCTAGCATCTCACTCAAACTGGAGCTTATTTAAGAAAAACGATCCACTGAATACACTACTTCTGAAGAACAAGGTGCAAAGAACTGGTGAAGTTCTTACTGGAATGCTGTCCAATAGGATAAAATCTATAAAAATACAGTCCTCTATTGAATCTGAACAAACCCTGAACTCCTGAAGTCTGTGTGCAAATGGCTCGTCTCTAGGTTTCTTCACTTTGGTTCTAACGGAAAACACTGTCATATTGAGACTAAACATTACTCTCTACAGTGTATTTACACCCCGTCCTCCTGTGAATAATTTGAAGCTGTACATCAGGAATAAAAAAAAAAAAAGTAGATATATACATACACGCACACGATATCCGTAAAAAAAACAAACAAAAAAAAAACACGTCCAAATATTAAAACCAGTGCACAAGCAATTTACCTGACTTGTTTCGGGCCAATGAGAACAGGACGTTAGTTGCACTAGATAGTGCCAAGGTGCATTGGTTAAGGGTCTTCCAAAAAAAAAAAAAAAAAAAAAAAGTGATAAACGCGTGTCAAGATCACGACATAGAATGTAGGTAATGTTTTAAGGAACAGAAAAAGAAAGAAAAGAAAAATATCATACAGGCAGAGATACAGCATCATGGCAAAGAAAACATATATATATATATTTACAGCAATGAGGCGTTTAAGGAATAAAGTTTTTTTTTTGTTTTTTTTTAACAATCACCTTCTGCATTTGAAGCACACATGCAAATGTCCCAGACAGGAACTTTGTTATAGGCAACACACGTTTCTACTCGCGTCTTGATAGCTAATACTTTTGACTCTGGTGACGATAATGAATCGTTGCCTGAGGTAATGCTGCATGCTTCACATGTGGAAGACCAATTAGTTTCTCATCCTCATTCCTTTAAACCTCAACCTCATTTTCAGCTTGCTTCCTGTGCAACCATGACAAGCCCACCTCTTTCTAAATGTTGGAAGTTATTTAGCTGTCGTTTATTTTATTTCTCCCGAGACCTTCTTGTAGAAGAGGAGGTAAGGTGTGGAGGTGGAACAGGTCTCGGGGGAACACGCACGTAGGAATTCTTCTTCCTCAAACAGTCTCACCTCCGAGTCGTCAAACAACATCCACTTCCCTTCGTAGTCCAGGAGGTTCTGTAAAGCCATGTCCGAGCTCACCTGGCTCTCTTCTTTCACACCTTCTTCGTCCTTCTCTTTCTTGACCACTCCGTTCTGCACGGAAGAACTGATGTAAGTGTTAGCAGGTTTCTCTGAGGCGACCGGTTTGCTGGCGCTGATCTCGTAGTTTGAGATGCTTCTCTGACCTCCCAGTAGACCGACCCCTTCTGTGGACCGCTTTCCTCCGGCTTTGCCAGGCAAACCGGCTCCGTCGGCCATGTTCTTCACTTTAGAGTTTAGGCTGAAGGACACCTCGCCGTCATCGTAGTCGGGTGGCAAAACCTCTTCTGTCTTCAGAGGTTTCGTCTCGGCGTCTTCCTCTTTCTGACTTTCCTCCTGAGACCGGGGATCGAGATGGGTGCGGTGGAGCTCGGTCATGCGGATGTAGGTGGTGTAGTGGCCGCTGCTGATGGTCACGCCGCTGTGCATGACCACAGCGAAGAGTCTGTAGTGGTGCTCCTGGTGCGAAGCAGAGGGTCGTGTGGTCCATTCGTCCAAGGAGAGTTTGAGGGGAGTGAGAAGAGGCGTGTTCACCTTTGACAGTCCAGCATACGGGTCCATCCTGTCCAAAAAAAAAAACAAGAAATAAATTAGCTGGATGGAAACACTACTTATTCTTTACAGCAATGTAATGCACTACCGCAACAAACTTAAATCTTTCTGTAACAGCTTTCGCTAATGATAAAGCTGCTGCTATGAAATATTTAATCGATTCCTAACTGAGCAATATGATTTGAGAAATCAAACAGTTGTAGAATAAAGTAAAAGGATATGAAGCTCATTCAAAGCAAATTCAGATTATCTAATATACAGTATGCGGCAAAATATACAGTACTGAAATAAAGATGAACAATATTACCTTGTCACTTGTGAGTTTATTTCTCCTGATAGACACTAACACACACTATTAGCGTGTTGACTCACCAAGGTACGCGTAATGTAAGTGTTTGAAGTGTGTGTGTGTAATGGGACAGGGATGGAAAGAAATTGTTCTGCAACCTTGTTTTTAAACTCGGTTCCCATTCATGACCGCTTCCGTATGAGCGGAAATAATACTCAACTATTAAAAATCGAGAGACCCGTTTCTAAAAACAACTGAACAACACGGCTTTCGTTTCACTACTGGGAACACATACCAAAAGCGCATACCGTACTTTTAAATATTTATAATGAATCATTTGAATAGAGAGAAAACTCACTCAGAGCCACTGGCTGCAAAACACTTAAGGTGAATGGTGACAACTTCAGGCGTCTTGTCAAACAGGAGACTTCTCTCCGCCTCGGTGTAGTGGTGACAAGTCTCGCAGAAATATTTATCCTGACCGACGATCCGCTCCACAGAGGCGAACTGAGAGATGGCCCACCTCAGGGTCTTCTGTTCTGGCTTAGGATCTGGAGAAACTGAGAAAAGCAAATAAGACACTGATCAAAGAGCTGCAAAAAAATGGATCCAAAATCCTAACATCCTACGACACGTCATTCTTTATTCTGAATATAAGCACATAACTAAAAGATCAAAACAAGCATTCTGTCTGAACGCTCTCTCTCAAAGCACTCACTCTCTGAACTGGCCTCTGAACAGCTGGTCTCTTCCTCCTGCACTGGTACACTAATGTCCTGGAAGTCCTCTCTCCTCTCGGTGTAGCACTCACACTCCAGACAGCGCGTCCTCAGCACCAGCTGACCCTGGAACAGCTGCTTCAGCATATCCAAGCCTTGGAGTTCTGCTTGTGAGAAATAGTGTGGTGTAAAAAAAAAAGTATGTAAGTCAATAAAGCTCTTATCTGTACATATAATAAAACTGTAAAGTTGGCGTGTCTGTACATTGAAGATATTTGCCAAAAAAAATCTTTCGGGGAGGACACAAGATAAGTAAGAGAACATCAAGATGGTTTGGGGAATTTTTTGTCTGTTTGTTTGTGCACACATCACATAAAAAAAAAAAAAAAGAACTGAATTAATTTTAATGGGGTTTTCACAGGTGTATTTGCCAAAGCCTGAGGTAACATACAGGCTTTGTTTCATCACAATCGGTGCACAGGAAAAGAAGATATGCTACTTTGAAATTTAAGTAGAAAAAAAAAAAAAAGATAAAAGAAAAAAGTATTAAAAAAATAAATAATTCAACAGATGGCGCTGTACATTTGTTAATACGCGCTTACGAGTAGGGATGCGACGCTACCACTTTTTTGGAAACCGAGTACAAGTACTTGAATTTCAGTACTCGCCGATACCGATACCGAGTACTTAATAAAAACATGATTTAAATTTACAGAAACAGA
>JAQMYG010000036.1:8934805-8949704 GCA_030014215.1 Clariallabes teugelsi | reverse complement strand
TTCCCGGTATCGGGGGACTTTTAACGAGTACAAGTACTTTAGAAAATGTGGTATCGAGGCCGATACCCGATACCGGTGCATCCCTACTTACGAGTGTCCAATTGAAATCTACTTAATAAATGCGATCTCACCCTCATTCCGCGCACTTCCTGGTACACGTTAAAATTGGAGTTTTTTCCAAAATGCAACAGATGGCGCTATACATTTTTTTTAAAAACACCCTTACGAGTATGCAGTTAAATTCCACATGAACGAAGTCGCGGGTCACATGCTAAAAAGGACAGCCTCTTTATAGTGTGTAGTTACCTTCTCTCCTGGTTCCTGATTGATTTTCGATGGTCTTCTCACTTTCGGAAGTGGCTTTACCCTGAGGGTCACTGTGGCTCGTGTTCTGGTCCTTGCTCTCTGCTCGGTCTCCCACGTGAGAACTGATTCGACCCATGCTGCGGAATTTGGAGAAAATACTGGGCTGCTTCCCTGAAGGTTTCAGCCAGCTCAGTTTCACCCTCTTCTTCCTTTTATTCGAATCCTTTGCGGTTCCTTCAGTCTTTTCTTCCTGTTCCGTGTTACTTCCTGTCTCTTTTTCCTTATTGTCCTCTGCCACATCTGGCTGGTCACTGACAGGATTTCCAGCCATATCTCCGGAAGATTTCCTCTTTGAGCGGGTGAAAGGTCTGCATTCTTCTTCGCTTTTCTTGGGTTTGCCCTGAGACTTGGGCTTCTTCTTAGCATTTCCCACTTCTGTGTCGCTCTTTCTTTTCCCACTCAGCTGTCCATCAGAGCTTTCCTCTTCCTCTTGGGTAGGTGTTGTCGTGCCTTTCGTGATATGCTCGCACTCCCCTGGTTTTTCAGCTTGGTTGGTTCCAAGATCTTTCTTAATGGTCTCAGAAGCCTCCTGGATATAGGCGAGGATGCACTGCAGTACCTCCTGTGCATCATGCTGCAGATAGCCCTCATACATAGGATTCAGTTGTCTGCATGTGTACAAAATGCACCATTGGTGCTGATCAATAACCCATAATCATCTGTAATCTTCACTTGACATGAAAAGTAACTAAGGAAATTATCGTACATGTCTATTACAAATACATACACACTGAGGTACGATATAAAAGGCATACCCAAACAACTATAACCAATATATACTATAACTAACTAACAAACTAATAATAATAATATATTTGGCGAAAAATAACTTTCATAGTCCGCTTTATACAACAGCAAATGCATGACAGACTACAACTCTTCCCTTTCGCCAATATATTGTGTTTTGATAATCACAGAAGGATTTGAGAACAAGACACTCAAATTGTGTTCAGAATTAATCACAAAATGCATTTGGTGACTCCATAATATGATCAAAATAAGTATTTGGTACAACCTAAACTATACATATGGAAAAATGCCTTAGCGGTTCTAGCACTAAATTGTTACACTGAGTATTATTTGTATATTAGATTTAGTGTATTTGAAATTTTTCTTTTTTTTTTTTAAAACATGTCCATTGAACTTGCAGCAAGAAGCCCAATCTATCAATTCCAATCTATTCAGTTTCCCAAACCGATGATCCTTTATGGAATGGTTACCAAGTACCATCAGCTTTTAAAAACATGAAATCGTATTATGTACTAGGGTGCATACTGCATGGTATCCCACCAGTACTAGGTGTAATGACATCATAATGATGATTATAATTCCACGTCTACTATGCATAAAATAAATCCACCTTGTAAATGCTGCAGTGATACCTGAGTGTATTGAGTACCCTGCGTGGGGGTGTGGCCAGCTCTCCTTCGTTATACTTGTCTGGGTTAAACAGAAAACTGGACTGCAGCTGCTCCACGGAAGATATTAAACTCTGAAGGCTGTGCAGTAACTCCATGTGAACAGGCATCGAGACTCCACTCAGTTCACCCTGCTCAGGACAAAGAAACATATGGCATAAACATATGACTGATCATATATAATAGAGTCATTTTCCATAGAAAAAAAACCCTGCCTAGTACTGTTACACAAATGATTATCAATTCAGCTCTAAAACGAAAACAAATTACAATTACAGTTTTACTGCATTTGATCATCGACTGTAAAATGAACACGATTTTTCCCTTCACTTTTATATTTATACTTTTATAATTATAGAAAGACATTGTCCATTTTCTAATTTGCTTTCAACAAAAATAAATAAATAAATGAAAACCTACATTACATAGTAAATAACTTGAACAGTATAAACGTGAGGGCAACACTGGGGGGGATGGCACAAATAATTATTTATAATTAAATGCTTCATTATAAAAATTCCTCACGTGACAAATGACACCATTCTCAGACGTGAACAGAGCAAACAATTTTTAAATTGCGCACCCTGTTTTAACAGCAGTGAAAAGGAAAAAAACTCGCTGAGACAAAGTGCAGAAGGAGCCTGTTCTGTTTGACACCTGAATTACTGAACTAGCATCCAACCTCAACTACAAAGATACTAACACAAACATGCCTGTCAATTATGTCTAACTAACCTGAACAACCATTTAATTATACTCTGACTATTGCTTGATTTGAAATACAAACAAACCTCTTCATTTTTTATGTCTTCTTCTTTCGGTTTGTCCTTTAACTTGGACAACCGACACAACGACTTTACAGCGTCTTTAAAACCAGGGCAATAATACAAGACCTGTAAAGTATAAAAAAACAAAAAAGAAAAATTTTTAGCAATTATCTGCACAGCGAACATACACACCATAAGTATACTTTGATGTTGAATAAATTCTTAATGCATGGTGAAAAAACTAAATAGGAAACTTTGATTCATGCCTGGTTACAGGTGCGTGATTAGGGTGAGGTCATTACGTAGGACTGTATGTACAGCTGATTTCCATAAATGTTACACTTGCAAATTTCTGAGATAAGGAATTATTTTACACCAAATGACAAGAAGCCTCACTCAAATGTGACTTAATTCTAAATAGAAGGAAATATTTTTCCAATAGCCTGAGTGACAAAGCAGCATTTGAATGGTACACACCTGAAGGATGCTGTTAAGGTAGCAGGTGTTTCCCAGATTGTTAAGGCCAACAAAAGGTACAAGGTTCTCTCTTTTTTCACAGGGAAGAGATGAAGGACAAGGCGCTGGAACAACCTGATCACAGCTACAAGGAGAAATATCGTTACAGTTCTGCAAATTCCATACAAGCACTCGTATGTAAAAGTTTAAAGGGAAAGCCCACCAGAAAAATCTGTTTGCATTTGAGGTGGTGAAATGTTGCTCTATGATTATAAAGGATGTTCGCTCTAAACTATTCACACATTGGCAGGCAGCACGTCATCCTGTGTGTTCAGAGTAAATCATCTGCTACGTTTGTTTGAAATGGTAATAAAATCTAAACAACAAAAAAGTTATCAAATCAGAATGTTTTTAAAAACGTGATATAGAACCGCAATACAAATCGAAACAGCACCTAGGCATCACATTATATCAGGCGATCCCTGGAGATTCCTAACCTTATATGTGAAAAACAAAGTAATCTAAACTTTGAGTGAAGAAGGGAGAATTTCTTTTAAAAAAATAAATAAAAAATAAAAAATAAATAGATCTCTGATGTACATGTGTGTTATCAGGATTAATCTGAAAGTGGTTCAGGGTGAGCTTTCCCCAATTTTCATAGCAATATTATGAGTCTTCCCACCTTGTGGCCTCTGCTGGTTCTGCAGTGTTTGATTCCTCAGCCTGAGGCTCAGTAAAGTCAAGTGCACGCTTGGTTTCTTTCCTTTGCAGGAACTTTAGAGACAGACGGTTTTTCCTGACCGGACTCCCCACACCGACTGCACCTCCCTCGCTCTGCACACCTGGCATTTTACAACTGGGACAATCAATCCTTTAACAGAGAGAAAGAGAGACAGTGAGAGAGAGACACAGAGATCATCCTAGAAAAAAAAAGTGTTTTAAAATTTTTGACCCTCGAAAACCGTTAACATATACTGTACATGAAGAGACATATAATATGCTTTTTAAACAAATAATCATAATGCAGATTTTTTTTTTCTTAACGTGACTGTGTAATTGCCATAAAACCAGACGTAATGCTGCAGTTCCTATAAAGAGATGAAGAGAAGGCTGAAGTGCAGAGTTTCTATAAACAGGGTGGAGCCGAACCCAGGAAACTACAGGCATAAGATGGAATCAGCGTGCCAATCCATCCCAGGCCACACATGCATACACATACATACTCCATATGCTACAGGCAATTTTGGGAATGCCAGTTAATCTAATCTGCATGTCTGTGAACTGTGGGAGGAAACTGTGCAAACTCCACACACACACAGACCAAAGATGGGAATCGAACCCTCGACCCTGGCGATGCAAGGCCAGAGTGTAAACTGCTGTTCTGTTTGAACTCAACTAACTATTATCTAAGTATTTGATGCCTCCGTACAGCCCTTGTTTTACTGCATGGTGCTTATGTCAAACTCCCCCACCCCAACTCTGGTCCTGCTTCAGATATTATACTGATGCACAGTCACGTGACTACTGTAAGTGCATCTTTCATGGACATGCATAGAAAGTTTGCATAGTAAAGAAAATATATATTGGGGGAGGGGGGATTTGTCGTGTTACATGATTCTACTGAAATTGTTATAAGTAAATAAACATTTTAAGCAGTTTTGGATCATTCAGTCGAACACCACAGTCCAGCATAACGCTAATAACAGCATTTTTAACTGAATTACTAATTGCTAGTCGAACAATCACTTCTTAATTATTCTGCGTGCTATAATGTTAACTCCAAACAATTAGAGAAATTATAAATATTCCCAGGATGCATCACAGACTAATGCTCTCGTCCCGAATGACCAATACACGAGTGTGCACGCGCCTCTCCAGAACAGCGCGCGCGGTTTCAACAGCTAGCAGCGCTTAGCATTAGCTTCGCTCCAGAGCTACCAGAGAGAGAGAGAGAGAGAGAGAGTTAAACACAAACCTCTTACAGCAGCGCTCACTAGTGACCCTCACACACCACTCGGATTACATCTTCACCCACAATGTGCACTCTTTCCAAATCTATCTATATATATTTCAACGGAAACTCAAAACACCACGACAACTTCAACGGCGCAATATCATCTCCAACACTCCTTTTCCGACAGACCACGCCTCCCGCGTTCTGATTGGCTCACGGTCATCACAGTAGATAGGAAGGCTACTGCAGCTGTGAATTATTATCCAATCACAGTGCAGGGTGGCATTTTTCCGAATACGGATAGGAGATAAAATACTCGAAGGCTGTAGAACTTCGCGCTTTTTTCCAAGGCAACACACATAAGTGCCTGCAATAAGTAAAGCCTGATTTATCTCCTTATTTAGATTTTAAATTAAACAGGATTTTAAGAATAGGCATGTATACTAACGACCTGATATAACTGATTTGCTAAAAACAATTTATGAATCAAAACAAGTGAACTGTGTGCAATATTGCAAGCGAAATCTGAGACTACCCCGGGGTGTCACGTGATCACCGGGTCCTTTTGCCTTTCACGCCGCCTGGTCCTGCAAGAGTATAAAAAATTACCACCAGTATGCACTTCAATAAAGGACCAGCAGGTGGCGGTAATGCAACATAGTGGATGCAAACCTCCCGTACACACAAAAAAAGACTTCAATATAAAATTTCCCACAGGCTTTATTATGATCATGAGGGAATTCATTGGTCTTTTATGGGATAAAAACATTTCATCTGCTAAGATTTATAACACTCCCTAGTGCCACTGATTATTGGAACAGACATGTAGACATGATTGACTGGAAAAAAGTATGGTCTCTTCCTCAAAAGTAATTTATGATTAATAAGGTGAATATACAAGCATATTCATAGATGCTATCCTACAAAGGCATTTATAAAAATAAAAATAAAAAAGACTCAAGCAGAACATCTAGTAGGCAGCTGCCCCACTATGGTTTGCCCCATGCTTCCCCCATGGTCAAGTGTACGTCACATGTTCAAGAGTGAGAGTGTTTGTTGCTTGCTAAACCCCGTACGAACTATTTTTGTAGTGGAACATCAAGAAACAAAAGTCGAGGATACACAATGAAAACCACATTCTCGAATCTTTAAACATTTTTTCCTTTTACTCCTTCACTTTTCACTGTGTATGTCCATCATTCCCACAAGGGGGAGCCAAAGAGCATAAATAGTGCACGAGCCTTTGTCTGTTTTGATGCTGTGAGGTTGTTGGAATTAGATTTGCAGATGTGAAATAAGATCATATTCACACACTAACAGTATAATTAAAAATCTACGTAGAAACCTACATAAAATATTATTTTGGTTCTCACTTAGTAAGTGACAATAGTTCGGCTACTCAGCAGGCCATACCTCTGTGACTACAGAGTCACTGGGACCTGAATACCTGTTTCGTAAGGTTGCTAGTGGACTATTTTGCCCCTGCTCATTCTCATTTTTTCCTGCAGTAAGAAATACCTATTTTAAGAATGAACCAGCATGTCTAAGAAATGTAAACGTACTGATGACCCGTTGGTATCAAAAAATAAAGTTAGGCTGTATTTTATTTTGGTATTTTCATATTTTGGTCCGTCCATGTGCCATCCTGCACATCAAGGGATGGATACCCTCCCTGGACATATATAAATTGTTTCTGTGGCAGTTACTTAAGGGGTCAGGTTGCAAGCTCGGGCAATTTGGGAACGCCAATTAGCCTAACCTGTATATCTTTATATCATCATCATATTCTTCTTCTTCTTTTGCCTGCTCCTCTTAGGGGTTGCCACAGTGGACCGTTTGTCTCTGTGTACCACTTCTTCCCTTGTCACTTCAACCTCCTGCATGTCCTCTCTCACCACACCCACAAACCTCCTCTTGGGCCTTCCTTTTCTCCTGCTGCCTGCCTCGCACCTCTATCTCTAACATCCTCCTCCCGATATATACCCCTCAACCCACCTCTGTACATACCACCTTTTATATCATAATGTGACATAACACCAGGCATTGGTAGGCAGTGTCATCATCGACTTTCACGTTATACTGTGAGCGTGTGACAGGCATTACATTGGGCTAGCGTGAGGATCGGCAGCGAGTTGACCGCATATGATGGCGGGTGGGTGAGGTGTCAGGATCTGCACTTTAATTAATAAAATATGAATTAAATTGAATAAAATAAAGTATTGAACAAAATAAAAAGAAACACAGTAGAATAGAAACCAAGTAGTAAATTAAACCTGTCTTTGCAGTTTTCTCTTTTGTCAGCAGGGGGCGATAAAAACAAACTCACGAAGCAATATTAAGGGATTCCTTTTAAACAGCCAGATTTTAGTTCCTGGTATTTCGCTTTGCTTTCAGCGTGATGTTTTGTGGAAAATTCGACTTAATTGGCTTCGATAATATGCTGTTTTTTTTTTTTTAAATAGAAATATTAATATATATTATTTAATACGAGCTCAATAACACTGGGGCGTGGGAGGGAAGGGTTATGCGCATGCGCGTTACCAGATCTGTACAGATGTGAGGGACACACATACACAGTGCATGTACACTCCCACTAGGCTGCCACTACAACAATAGCAGCATGTGCTTGCTTAAAATGATCTGTAGGATAGAAAACACCAATAGAAAAATATAAACAGGCTGTATGACTGAGTGACAGGTCCGGAAATCATTCATTCCACTACATGCTGGGTATTTCATTAATATCTTGGAATTTGTAATAGAAGTGATAGTTTCAAGATAATGCTTGATGTTTCAAGATAATCATTGTGCACGGTCATGGAATGGCTTCAGCCGTCCTACAGTATGTTTGCTGATTTCACAAGTGCATTAAAAAAAAAAAGAGGCTTTGATTTTCATTCTTTGATGTTTTTCTTATCTTTGATCAAGTTCTAAGCAAGCAGTTGTGCAAGCAGTTGGGGTGGTGAATGTCTAGTGTGTGCGTGAGTGTGTTCTTGCATGTATACTGTATGTATGTATGTGTAGTGAAGTCTCTCGCTGCTATTGGGTGAACACTAGGGGAGGAGGTGTGTTCAATCCCACAGTATAGACCTTGTGTTATGGAGCTCTCTGCCATCCCCCTTCATAGTCCTCAATAGCGAGTGTGCTGCAGCTCCGGATGCTGTGTGTGTGTGTGCGTGTGTGTGCATGAGGGGAAGAGAGGAGGGACTGCTTCTCTGAGCCCAGGTCTGATTTGCCTCTGCAGCAGTAGAAAGAGAAGAAAGGTGAGATCGAGCATAGTTTTTCTGTCATCAGATCCATCATTCCACAGCTCCATCTCGAATGCATTTTCATTTCTTCTTTTCCGTCTCATTTATTCCTCTTGTCTTGCAGTAGCCTGACTGTCTATAAGGTTAGTGTGTGAGACGAGGCAGGAAGACAGACATCACTAGATGTCTTAGAATCTTATCTTTCATATCCTTTTGCATGTCAGTTTATGTGCACATCTCATCGTTTTCAGGTTTGTTTTAACATGTTTCAGTCAAGCCCTCCCTCCCACCTCCTCCCTTCTCTCCGCCGGGCTGCAGTAATATCATCCAGCTGGCTGTTCCCGAGCCAAGGGTCACCCGAGCCCAGAGCGGTGCATTTGATCAGGTTTTTAGTGCAGCACTGCTCTCATTATGCTGGATTGCTTCATCTTGTGATGACACTCTTTACTGCTGCCCGCAAAATGACAGAGAGCTTGTCCTGAGCTTTACAACGAGGAAGCTGAGATTGCTCAAAGAAGCTGAGATTGCACTGCTCTCCTGAGGCAGGGGGAGACTGTAAAGGAGGTCCTGTGGGAGTCTTATAGCTGCTTGATTCATGGCAGCTTATCAAGAGCAAGCATGTTTGCGTTTTCGTTTGGACCTGAGAATTTGAAGAGGTTGTTTTAAATCAATTAATGCAAAGTTATGTTCAAGTCTAATACATTTATACCACTCAATTTACTGTAAATGTACAAAGAAGATCAGCCAATTTGGAAATCTAAAAATAATACACTATTTCTATCTAATACATCTACGGCATAGATGGAATGTATATTGTGTGCTTTCTGAATGCAGTAGTCATTGGTATTTCCGTCTACATAATAGAGATTTTTTCACATGGAAATTGAGGTTCAAATTGCTGTTCAGTTGTTGATGCTGGACGTCTAGATGTGTTGATTAATTGCACCCGTCAAAGTAATGCTGACTGTAATTCCAATCATAGATGTTTATCAATGCGCTCTTTCTAATTCATTATCGTTTCCATAGTAACAGCTGAGGTACCTGCATGGCAGAGGCTGTAAATAATCAATGGCAGGTGAAAATATGTCTAATCATCTGCATAGCGAGGGCTTCAGGAAGGAGGCGTTTGGTTAACATTTGGAAGGAGTCTTCAGTGTCAATGCTTTACTATGCTAAGTTTGTCAACACAGATATACGATTTTGCACTTTGTAGTTTTTTTTGGTAACATGACACGCTGAGATGGTGTTGAGGTCCATTTGTCTGTGTGTCCATATATACGTACATTTGTGCATTCGACTGAGGTTCTTTTTAGCGCAGGATCTCGTGAACGAGTTTATTAGGATTTAAATATAGTTAAATAATTTTTAGAATTTTTTAGAATTAATAAAGTAATTTATCTATCTATCTATATGTCTTTTCATCCGCCTGTCCGTCTATTTGTCTGTCTGTCTGTCTATCTACTTGTCTGTCTATCTGTCTTTTTATCCGTTTGTCTGTCTATCTCTTTTTATGTCTATCTATCTATCTATCTATCTATCTATCTATCTATCTATCTATCTATCTATCATCTCTTTTTATGTCTATCTATCTATCTATCTATCTATCTATCTATCTATCTATCTATCTATTATCAAACGGTCATTATAACCTGCAGATGAATTGATCCAAACAGGGTCAAGGTCAAAGCAAGGTCAAATGTCTGAAATAATATTTCTTCAATAGCCTTGAGGGGATGCGAGGCATACAAATTAGTAATAAATAATTCTTGGTGATAGAGGTGTTCCTGTTAATACTGTTGGTGCTGAGTTCTACTTGTTGTCTTGTTAACTTCAAGTGAAAAGAACAGCTAGTAAGGGAATTATCATCATTTAAAGTTGTTATAACAGTAAAATAATAACAAAATGCAAATTGCTGAGGAAAGTTTATTTTTGCTGAGGAATTTCTTTTTATTGTTTTCATATAGTAGTACGTCAAGTAATGTTTTATCTCTTACATGATGTAGACATGGGCAGCACGGTGGTGTAGTGTTGAGTACAGTGGTCTCGCATCTCCAGGGTCGAGGGTTTGTGGAGTTTGCATGTTCACCCCGTGCATGATGGGTTTCCACTGGGTTTTCCGGTTTCCTCCCAAGACATGCAGAGTAGGCTAATTTTTGTTCCCAAAATTACCCGTAGTGTGTGAATGAGTGTGGTGCGTGTGGATGTGTGCCCTGTGATGGATTGGCTCACTGTCCAGGTCCAGGTGTACCCCGCCTTGTTCCCGTAGTTTCCTGGGATAGACTCCAGGCTTTCTGCGACAGGATAAGCAGTATAAAAGATGAATGAATGAAGAATGATCAATGTAGAAATGTAAACATGGGAATATATCCATGCATATTCTTGAGAAAACTGAGAAAAATAAGAAAACATAAATGTAAGTAACAAGAATTAGTTTTTACTGTGTGTTGGAAATGTGGATAAAAGTCATCTGTCTCATGAATTTAAGTTCATTTCAAAAGCTGCTAATTTCTATGAAGACATGTGTTGTATCATTGATTTGTAAGGGTGCCTAGTGGCGAGGCATGTGTTCCAAGGGGCCACAAAGAGGTTTTGATGTTTTCCACAGCATGATGACTAACTTCTCTGTGCACTCTAGTGAGAACTTTCTAACATTTTTTGTCCTGAACATACCAAGGATGTGATCATTGTTCATTCTTTTTGCTCAGTGTTATTGTGCTCTCGTGCTACTAAACAATAACCTGGAGAAGTAGTAGTGGTAGTAGTATTAGTAGTAGTAGGAGGATGAGGAGGAGGAGGATGAGGAAGGGTGTTAATACGTAAGGTGTTATGTATTCAATTACATGTATGACTGAAATCTTCATGTATATACTACTGTAAGTACTCCTTAAAAAGTAACCAGACAAGAAATTAGAAATTATATTACAGATGTACAGTAATTCCAAAAAGGCTTAGTATTTTCTTTTACGTTTCTGCACAAAAATGTCCAACTTGATCCTTATTGCTGGTTAAATCACAGGTGGTAATCGGGCAACATTATGTTTATTCTGCAGGTCCCTTACATTAGATGTCTTTTCTGAGACATTTTTTGGTGTTGCAGCTGCATACCATGTGCTCAATTATTATGTTTCTAGGCAGAATTCTGAGCGGCTCGTATGTTACATAAGCAGAGAGGCTCCACCCTCCTTTACATTCTGTGACAGCAGATGGCACACACTCAAGCCACATCGTAGCCTATACGCTTCAATGACTGAACATTTTATCAAAATTATTTTGAAGCACATACTGTGTATCTGATCCATATCTGAATCTCTGGGTTAATTGTTTGAGATTAAGTATGTCAGTTACTGCAGAAGGGTATTTTGGTCCAATTGTGAGCAATGACATTTCAGTGTATCATGACTTTTGGAATCTGGGTCAGAAATGACCTAAATACAACCAACGTAACTACTAATGTTGTGTCTGAAATGGGTCGGGGTCCTTGCTGGGTTACAGTCTGATCATCAAGGATGAGCTGAGATTGTTTTCTGACATCTAAATTCAAACGAGTTACTTTTATTTCACAGTGATATGTGGGTCAAGTAAGGGTTAACATGTTTGGGTTGGAAGAGGGTAAGAGTTTTGGATCTGTTACGGGAATATAATGAACAACAGGGTATGTATATGATGTATGTATGTGGGTAGCTCAGTGGTTAAGACATTGGACTATGGTTTGGAAGGTCCCAAGTTCAAATCCCACGACCACCAAGTTGCCCCTGTTGGGCCCTTGAGCAAGGCCCTTAACTTCTCAGATGTATAATGAGATAAAAATGTAAGTCGCTCTGGAAAAGTGTCTCTGCCAAATGTAAATGTAGCCTGGTGCAAAAAAAGTGTTACTGTTACCACCCTGGGGTTGATGATTTTCCAATCGCATCATGGACTGAAGTGTTTTATTTCACTAATTAATTAACCATTCATTTTTATCCATTTATAAATTTAATCGTGTGAAATGTTGGCACAGTGGCTTAGTGTTACGCCATGTCTCCATGTACGTCCAGGGTACAGGTTCGATTCCCATCTCGGTGTCTGTGTTTGGAGTTTGCATCCTTGGTGGGTTTCCTCAGGGGACTCCAGTTTCCTCCCACAGTCCAGAAACATGCAGATTAGGCTAACTGGCGTTCCCATAGTGCGTGTAGTGTGTGAATGAGCATGTGTGTACCCTGTGATGAATTGGCATCCAGTCCAGGGTGTACCCCACCTCGCGCCCTAAGGACAGCCTCCAGGCCCCCCACAACCCTGTATACAGGACAAAGCGGTATAGACGATGAGTGAGAGTGAAAGAGAGTGAGAGGAATGCCGATGAAGCAAGTGTTATCACTCTGTATCACTCTGTATAACTGTTATCACTTTGTAACAGTCGCAAACAGTTGCTCCTTCACAAGCTTGTCTTTTCCACTCTGTATTGAAGTTGATGAAATGGAAACATTGGTTTGTCGTGTTACAAAGAATCCGCAAAAACATGAAAATCCCGAAGACATCCTGAATGCATAAATTTACAGCTTTACGTCTGACTGCTGGAAAGACCTGAGACTGGAGACTCCTTCCCAAAATGCTAAATAAATATTTCCCTAGTAAACTTCACCATATCATAAACTGTACATTTAGACCAGAAGTGAATTGGTTTAAGCATTTGTCTTTTTGGATTTGCTATTAATTGCAATGTTTTGAATATTTAGAAATCTAAGTTTGTATCACACATCATTATGCTGATACCCTTTGCAGTGTTTTAATTTGAATATTGCAGTGGCGGTAGCACTTTATTTGAAGGGGACCTGTGCTGGGCTTTCATAACACACTCATAAGCACTGAGTCATACTGTATGAGTATTGTAAGCTTATTAGAATTTCGACTGTTGGACACTGTTATATCGGTACTTTTCTATCTTAATCCTGTGAGTGATTCATTTGTCTTGTAATTGATGGCATATTCATGAAGCTCCGAGATAATCTTACCTTTTGGAAGGAATGTGTAGGAGGATATGAAATGTGATACTGTGTGACTGAAGCTGTGGTCTGGTCTAGTTAAATATTATTATGAAACACATTCTAATACAATTTCATCACGAGGCGTGTTCAAGTCAAACTGAGACTGAATGTGCAGAATAACAGAACAAAATTAAGTGTATTTCTTAATAATGCATTTAACCTAGTGTTTCACTAGTGCTTGGACACCATCAAGGTAGAAAGTTTTCTCAGATCGAACTGCCTGCTCCACGTCTGAAACACTGGCCTCCCAGGAACTCCTTTAATGACCCAAACATGTAGAAATGAATTGAAGTGAGGTCAGGACTGTACAGGGATATAGCAGTAACTCCCAGCCAAGTTACTATAATGTGCTCATGTGTACAGTTCACACAGACAGATGCGTCTCTTCCGCAAGTTGGCAAAAAGTTATACGTCGATTTTCAAGGACCAGGCGTTTCACTTGCTGAATGCTCACAAGAACCACTGCAGTGGGCTTTGAACCACCTCAGACTTCTTTAAACATTTGCACCATTCAAATGTTTTACTGCAGTTAAGAGTCTCATCACCGTATTGTGCTTGAAGTCTTCTGTAAATGTCAGTCAGCTTTATGGCTTCACAAGTCCTGGTTTGATTTGAACGTCCATTGTGTAATTAGTCAATGGGAGCATGATGGCTTAATGGTTAGTAGAGATGGTGGCTAAATATTTTTAAAATTCCTTTGTGTGCCAGTTCATGTATCATGTGTTTTGGAGTCAATGTGGTGATACATTGGCAAAAAATATCAATCAGGATTTATTGATTCTTTTGTACCGCTTCTTGATTGCATTAGGAATTCTCATATGTGCACAAAGACAGTGTTCTCTTATAATGGAATTCAAAAAGGATTGACCCCTGATCTCCTGCCACTCTGGTGGGCGTAAAGGCACTCAGTCACTGAGGAGACTTTCTGTTGGAGAAGAGAATGTTAAGGCTTTTGAAGGTCACGTGTGATGGTCTGTGGGGGGAGATCACTTGTCTCCTGTTTCCTTGCGAAGGACACTTCTCAGGATACAGACACGGGAACAATAGATGACATCACTGGTACACCTCCCGATAGATTTGTTTCTCATATGTGCAGCAAACATTAACAATACAGCTGAGGAAGCACATGGTTTTGCAATGTGGTCCTAAGGTCCTCACCTCCAACTTGTTTAATTAAACAAGTTATTTCGGGTTAAGTTGATCCATAGGATTTGTAGTAAGACTGAAATAGTACTAGAGCATTTCCATGACATTTTGAAATAAACTCAGGGATATTTTATACTCAGTAGCCAATAGAGATTGAGATTTGTTAGTTGCATGTACTGTTTTTATGTGTTTTAATCAGAGGTATTAAACCTTCCGGAACGTTCTGTTACTCCTTGCAGGTTTGCTTGTGTTTTCATTTGTACTTCACACAGGTAACCTGCGTTTCTTATTCGCTTAAATGCCATGATATTTTATATGTGCACAGGGTTTGCTGATGATCAATTTGAAGGAGCAAATTAAACCGCAAATACGTTCAGAGTGAACAGATGAAAGGTTAAGGAGGAGTAAAAGGGTAGGAGTTTCATCTTGAATAAAGTAAAAGAATGCAGATAAGCTGTACAGCATATCAGCAGATTAGGTAGATCGTTTTATAATAAGTATGTGTGTGTGTAAATTGTTAGGA
>JAQMYG010000036.1:8923635-8934705 GCA_030014215.1 Clariallabes teugelsi | reverse complement strand
ATATAGTATGTATACACATATATCTTGATTTGAGGTCACGGTTCGGTATGTTTTCGGTACAGTTAAAAGAGAAATGAAACTTATTATGAATTTTTATTTTGGGTACAAACTTGTAAACATGGCAAGCCACCTATAGTTCTATGTACAGATAAGGTGTGCACATAAAGGCACATACCTCTTACCTCAAATCAACATAGGTGCATGCAGCATAAGAAATAAACAAAGTAAAACTTCTTCCCTTCAAATCATTTCTTCTGTATATAAAAGTATAAGATCTTGATTAATCAACATACTGACATATTTGTTTCTTCAATGTAAAACACCAACTCTACTGTTCCCTTTTTGATTACTAAAGACCTATCTGTTTCTTAGATATTTGGGTTTAAGGTCCGCCCCCAAAAAACAAACAAGCAAACAAAACTTGCTAATAGTGTTTCATTGATGGTACTAAGTTAGTAACCTAGAAACCAGTGTAAGGATCCATCCAATGATGGGAACTTCAAAGCACTTTTGTAAGTCGCTCTGGAATAAGAGCGTCTGCCAAATGCCTAAATGTAAAAGTATTTGTGAAAGAAAATACACATCACCATCACTACTTAGCTGCCTCACATGTTTCACGAGGTAGTCACCTAGTTGTTGTTGTTGGTGTTTAGTCACCTAGTATGGTTTTCAATTCACAGGTGTGCATTGTCAGGAGTAAATGTGTGATATTGCTTGACTTAGTGTGCTTTGGACCATCAGTTGTCTTTAGACCATCAGTTGTGCAGAGGAAGGATGGGTACAGAGTCAATTGCCCTATTAGTGCTACTATGTACAACTGCAGGATGGTACAAATCTATATTATGGCAAGAAAACACTCAGTTAAGTAGAGAAAAAAGACAGTACATCATTACTTTAAAAAATGTAGGTTAGTCAGTCTGAAAAAGCTCAAAAACTTTGAATGTATCAAAAGTGCAGTTGCACAGCTACCTCTGCTGCAGAGGATAAGTTTATTAAAATGATCAGCCTCAGAAACCGCTGATTTACAGCACCTCAGATTAGAGCCCACTTAAATGCTTCTCAGAGTTCAAGAGGCAGACATTTCAATATCAGTTTTCAATTCAATTTCAGTTTCAATATCCACTTTTCAGAGGAGACCGTGGCTGTTTGAGTCAGGCCGAACTGAGGCAAAGAAACCATTACTTTGGAAGAACAACAAGCAGAAGAGACTTGCTTGGGCCAAAAAATTCATGGAAAGGACATTAGATCAGTGGAAAACTGTCCGTTGGTCTGATGAGACCAAATGTGAGATTTTTGGTTCTAAATACTATGTTTTTGTTTGATGTAGAGAGCATTAACATGTTCCTGATTGTGTGGTTCTCACTGTGAAGCATGGAGGAGGACATGTGATGGTGTGTGGGTGCTTTGCTGGTGACACTGTTGGTGACTCAGTCAAAATTGAAGGCACACTTAACCAGCATGGCTACCAGATTATTTTGCAGCAACATGCCATCCCATCTGGTTTGTAAGTGAGCCCATTATTTGTTTTCCAATAAGAGAACAAACCCAAATACACCTCTAGGTTATTTAAGAGCTATTCGTCCAAGGAGAGTGATGGAGTGCTGCATCAGATGACCTGGCCTCCACAATCATCCAACCCAAATCCAGTTGAGATGGTTTGGAATGATTTGGAGTGAAGAGTGCATTAAAAACAGCCAACAAGTACTCAACACTTTTGGGAACTCCTTCAAGATTGTTGGAAAAGCATTCCAGGTGACTACCTCATGAGGCTGACCGAGAGAATGCCAAGAGTGTGCAAAGCTGTGGCTTCACACACACAACATGAAGAGAACTCAAGGGTTTGGGACTAAACAGCTAAGTAGCCTTCTAAGTGTGGCAAATCGAAAAAAGGCTTCAATTTAGAGCAAAAAGAATGGTCTACTGTATGAAGCTTTCAAAAAAGGTCATGTGGTCTGATGAGTCCAGATTTATCCTGTTCCAGAGTGATGGGTTCATCAGGGTAAGAAGAAAGGCGGATGATGTGATGAACCCTTCATGACTAGTGCCTACTGTAAAAGCCTGAGGGGGCAGTGTTATGATCTGGGGTTGCTTCAGGTCTAGGATCAGCAACGTTACGTACCCAAAAATGAGGTCTACTGATGACCTGAATGTACTGAATGAACAGGTTTTTCCCCCATTAATGGATTTTTTTTCTTTCCTGATGGCATGTGCATATGATGACAATGCCATGATTCACCTGCTCAAATTATGTAAGAGTGGTACTCTTTGACATGTGCTTGGCAGCAGATCCTTTGGGTGTTGTGGGTGGAGCACCCCATGAGGGATCAATAGGAATGGGATCAGGGTTGTTTGAAGCATTGTTAACTTAAAATGCAAAGAGAAGGTCTATATTGAACAGTATAACCTCACATTAATAAAGGAATGAGAACTCGGAAAAGCTGTCTGAATAATTTTAGATAATAATAATAATAAATATAAAGGTGATGCTAGAAAAATAAAGAATAATGCGTTATTCAAAAGAATTTCTCTTCACTATAATGATATAAGTTATAATGTATTAAATCATTTCTGCTAGGCTAAGTAAGTAATGGTGCAGTTGTTTCGCCTTATCTTTGTCATGTCCAATTTGCTGTTACATTTTTGATTTGTTAATGGGTTTGGAACTTAGAGCACCTCATACCAAACACTATCTTAAGGCATGCGGTAGTGGAGGAGGTAGGTTTTACAGATATCAGCTTTAGTGTAATCCCTCATTTGTAGAAATGCTATGAGCTTCATCAGGGGTTTAGTTTGATGACAGATGTGCTGCTCTGGAGGAAAAAACAAAAAATGTGTGTCCAGAGAGCTACTTTGTCTTCTCAGTGAACTCTATTCTTCTATGCAGTCATTTGTCCCATTTTGAAGGTTCTTTTTGCCATCATCCATTAATCACATTGCTTTTGTCAGATATTACTTTTACTCCATACAAAAAAACAAAAAAAAAACCTTTATGAGTTCAAAACATTTGGACTTCCCATTTGGAATGAACACTAATGGAGACAGCCAGTGGTTTATTTGGAGACGTTTAGCATGATTGTAGCACAGAAAAATACCACAGCTGTTTTAACTGTCATTAAATGTCATTATGGTGGGTCTGCCTCCTAATAAAATGCCAGCGAGATGCATGCCCCTTGGAATCATTAGTTTTTTTTTCAGTGCAGGATTATGAACACAGAGAAGCTTCTGTCCGAGAATGCTGTACCTGTGGTATGTGTCATGTCAGAGTTCAAACCCTGTTCATTTTAAGTGAACATCATGGCAGCCAGTGCTCATGGCTCATGGCTTGTGCTCTGCAGCAGAAGGGTTTAGCACAGACACTGATTAGTAACTAATGCAAAACGATAAGTCTGTGTGATTGTGCTTACGCAGATGGTTGCAACACTTCCAGAGCAGTTTAAATATTTGATACATCTCTTAACAGCCTCCGCAATATTATGCACAGAGAAAAAAAGATATAAACTAAAAATAGAAGTATTTCTCATATGATATTAAAAGGGATTAAAAGATTGTACATTATCATCCATTTAAATGATTCCCAAAGGAACTGGGAAATTACTGCACAGGCCTAGATCCATTCTTGGAATAGGGCACTGATTTTATAACTTCAATATGTTTGGAAGCAAAAATTTACCATTTTTCTGGGAACAAACATTAAAGAATCAATTATTATTTAGTATTACCTAGTATAATAGTATAGTAGTAATAACTGGAGTGTGTTACATAATAGGAATCTTTTTCCTTTCGTTTATTTCCTTTACCTCTACCATATTTTCCAAGACACTTTCCTAAAGTGGTGGAATTATAATTGTTTTGTCATAAAATGTGAGCCCTCACTTCACCTTTCTGTTCTTTTAGGAGCCCCTTGACAGCTTGCATCTGTCAAAGTATCAACACAAATTTGTGGCAAAGTGATGCAATGCAAAGCAAGCACATTGTAGCAATAATTAAACAGATATAAAAGAGTCCAATGCCAAAAATGCACTTAAGAGGAAGATGTGATAAGAGTGAGCCAGGAAATATGGGCATACCTCAGACTGAAAAAATAAAATGTTTAAAAATGCAGATCCGGCCTTGTCTGATCTGAAAGAAACTTTGCACTTAATCAAACTTGTAGATCACCTACTCCTCAGTCTTGTAGTGCTCATTTAAAGAAGTGTGGCATGGCAAAGAACTACAATACACACAATATGAAATGGCACATGTTTAGATCACTTGATTAACTGTATTCTATATGCTGTTATACTTCTTGTCAAATTTTCCTAGTTATAGTCTCACTATCTGTATGATTCTCATTTTTACTTCTTTTTGCTCTCCTGTCAATATACATCCTGCCTACCCATACCTGACAACTGGAATGTGGTTTAAAATATAAAATTTGTTTTTATATATATAAACCCTACCAGTATGAAACCAGAAACTCTGGGGAGAACCAAAAATAGAAATGTCAGCACTGTCAACATGGCCAGCAAGTTGGCTGCAGGGAAAACACAAAAAAATGTGCAAGTTATTCCAGGACAAGGATTAAAAATCACTGGAGCAGACCACTAGTGCAAGAGCACTTCCCTTGGATCTGGTTGAAAGTAGCACATCTCAAAAAGAAGTCAGTGATTCATTTGAATCAAACAACAAGCTGAGACAAGGTGGATTTTAACACCATCTTCTATTACACAGGTTCATTACCAGTCAAACAGGTGCCAACATCCACAGTGTAGCCGTACCATTTACGATATTTGACCCCTTGCTACAGTGACATGGGAACCACCTGAAAATTACACTTTCCTGCTGTTCGTCTGTTGGAAAGACCAGTTCACTCAATGGGAAAGGATGTGGCAGATGTGTCTGCTTGTGATAGAGGGTACCTTTCCTTTGTATAAACTTTATCTAGGTGAAATTTGACCCTCGAATTCAAAAACCTCATGCCATGTCATGTTAGCACTGTCTCCTTGCACCACCAGGGCGGGGCTGGATTCCCGCCTTGGTGTCCGTGTCCATGGAGTTTGCATGTTCTCTCCATGCCTGGTGTGTTTCCTCCGGGTGCTCCGGTTTCTCACACAGTGCAAAGATGGATTGGCACCCTGTCCAGAGTGTACCCCGCCTCGAGCCTTAAGTCTTAAGTCTGTGATAGGCTCCAGGTTCCCTCACGACCCTGTACACAAGATAAAGTGGTTAATCTAATATAAAAAACAAAAAGTCTTTTTATTCCTGTTCTTGGGGCACAGTGGGTAAAAGGAGCTAGCCAAGATTTTCCTACAGTACATTCTCTGCAAAATCAGACCCTACTGAGTAAACATGCTTTTATGCATCTTAAGGTATCATCCACATGTTACCAAAGAAAAGTCTGGTTGGATCTTCTTTTTCGTATAGAATTTGATAGTTGGAGTAATTTAGTGACACAAGCAGTTTGATTTGTATGATATTTTACATTAAGGTCAGATATAATCATACACATAATGTAAAAACATACAGCTGACACAAAGACCAGAGCTGACATGCACCTTTTTGTAACAATTGTACAAAGTAAAGATTTAAACAAAGCTATTTGCTTATAACAGACATCACATCCTGCAAAAACTGATTTCAGGGAGATCCTCCTGGACATCACTAACCTTTATTTTTATTGCTATATGTACATCAGGGAGATATGCGGGAGGCTCCCGGAACTTCTGTGAGTGGTGAGATGTCTGTTAGAAGTCCAGTTGTTTTTGCATACCCCGACACAATGACTCATGTATCATCGACATATGCATTAATTACAGAATTTCCACTCAAGTAAATTATGTGAGTTGAACAAAAAACGTTATGGTAAATATTTGTTTAGGTCAAATACATTAAATAGATTTAAGTTCATAGCAAACATTCATTCATTCATTCATCTTCTATACCGCTTTATCCTGTATTCAGGGTCGCGGGGGGCCTGGAGCCTATCCCAGGAAGCTTCGGGCACGAGGCAGGGTACACCCTGGACAGGATGCCAATCTCATAGCAAACATACTGTAATTTATTTTAGTAAAATAGACACGATATCAATATGTAATACCTATATGAGGCCAGAATTAGTTTTTAGTTTACTGCAATTAAATATTGGTTTAACAAATACATTCTTTTCATTCATGATGTGAGCATTGGGCCTTCTCTCATGTCTGCCTGCTAGAATTTTCTTGATAGCAATTCTGGCACCTCAGCAATTAAACACGTTGCCTTTTCCTTACTGAAATGTAAACAGTTTAACTTTTTGCATCTGGGAATCAATCCCTTTTTTAAAAATTCCTGCTTAGAACATTCACAGATGTATACATATTCTGTAATTTAAATTCCAGCCAGAACTGAACAAGTGTTGTATTTTTGTACATCTGCTTTGGGTATGTTTGTTATGCAGAGGTCAGGATATTATTTCTCAGTCTTCCATACTTCTAAATGTTTCAGCTGACATTTATGTGCAAAAGAAGGACCCTCTATCCTTCTTTATACTGCATTACTTAGATTTTTTAAAAGAAGAAACCGTTTAATTCTTGTTCAGCATCTGACATAAAGTAATGTTCCACCAAATAGTTTTAGCACAGAACTGGCAACATTGTCAAGTATTGCAAAACCAATGAATAGGTGGACTGTTTTTTTTTTTAGATAGATTAAATGCTATTTTATCGTACATGTATTTCCCTGAATATACGAGGGGGTATCAAAAAGTTTAGCGAGATTAGTTCTGTTTACAAGCTCTGTTTTTTGCTGTATGTCCTCCCTCAGACACCTTAAAACCTGGCAGTAGAATTCATTATTGAAGGTCTGGCGCCTGGGGAGGAATTCTCAATGCACAATGCCGCAAATGTCGAAAAAGATGATGAGTATGCACTTGGTCAAGCATCAGACTTGCCTTCCACTGTAAAGACTGTTGCTTCGTCTCAGGGTTGTACTCATACACCTACATGAGTTTCATCACTGGTAATGAACCTCGACATGAAGGAACGGTCATCCACGACACGCGGATGCTGTTCTTGGCAGACTTCGACGTCTGCTCCTGGGTCAGCAGCCTGGGGACAACTTTGTAGCAACACGGCGCATGTTTAAATCACACACGAGGATCGCCTGGACTGTTCTGTATGACACACCGTAAAGGCTGCAATGTTATGGATCGTTTTCTAACGATCATCATGCATTAATTTGCGAATGGTTTGGGCATTTTCGGGGGTTGAGTTCGTTAAAGCTCTTCCTGATCTCTCGTCGTCTTTCTCTGAAGTTCTTCCTCTCAAAACAAACGTCTCTGTGTCAGATTTTCCCAGTTTCACTGAGAATTTCAAGAGAACAAGAGAAGTTGTTCTAACTTGCTGTCAGAATAGCACTAGCTGAAAAGCTCTACAGGACGATGCCTTTTGGCACACTGACTTATGAATGTCGGTGCTCCCTGTGACTGTGCGTGCAGCCTTGTGCTGCCATCTGTTGACGTGTTACAAAATTAGTCTCGAAACTTTTTGATACCCCCTTCAATAATTATTGGCGAGTGACCAAAACAAGGCAAGTGTGACTCAAATTTTCTTGTGTGATATCCACAATGACAAAGAGCAGTTTAAAGTCTTTTGTTCTGTTATAACTACCTGATATAGCAAGTATTTAATATTTCATCCCAAAATTTTTGCAAGAGGTGAGAATATGGCATACATTATACAAGAGGTGAGAATATGGCATACATACTGTATAGATGATTAAATCAATATACTGTACAACTCTGGATAGATGTTTCATTGTTATGCAGGTTTATGAAACATGGCTTAGAGTAAATGAACATAAATTTTTAGCAAGGCTGGTTTTGCACTCCTTTTACAGGGGAAATAGAAAAGAAACTTTGTCTACAATGTTTAAAAGGGACCTTTTGGTAACTCATTTCACACACCTTAGTACATTCTGCACATCTTTTGTATGACCATTTTGTTTTTTGTTAAGATTCATAATGTACCCAAATTGCACATAAATCACTTATGTTAATGCAAGTGATCTCACACCAGTAAAAGCAATTTCTAAACACATATGGCAATAAATTCCCAAAATATTTATTAAACATTTAGAATAGTTTACTCTGATTTTATAGCATGGTTTTAATTCAATTCCAATTACAGTATAAGCTATTCAGAGTAGATTGCCAGTACGATTGGGTGCTTATGTAGAATTTTAGCCCTAAATAGGCTTTTAGGCTGAGTTGCAATGAGTTGTTTTCTTTTACACTGGTGCATACAGTATCATTCATGACTCATGTGAAGACTTAAGTGAAGGGAATTTTGTGCACACTTTTCCAAGGTTTTCCTAGGTAAACAGCACGCCATCTCTGGGAAATTATCCCAAATACTATCTCCCAAAAAACCCTGCACCTCATCAAGTCAGATTCCAAAGAAACGCACACATGTCTGATAAAAGCTAGTGACCCAAGTTCAAACTAAAATGGTGCCAGGTGAGGGGAGAAACGCATTAAAGGAACGCAGGGTTTCTGCAGCTGCTACTTCTTAAAGATGGTTTTGTCTGGGAGATCTAAAAGGTGGAGAGATTCACTGTTGGATGCGTTTTGCTGTAGGAATATTTAGATAACCATTAAAAAAGAAAAAATAGAGAGGAGAAGGCAGATCAAAGAGGGATAGGAGTGCAATATTGTTTTTGTGCCAGAGGAATGAAGGAAGGCAGAAGGTAAGAGCTGAAGTCCACAGAGAGAGAGAATTTCCTCTTTAAAAATACAGTATGTGGAACATTCAATACAACTACAGTATTTAATAAATGTGCACTTTTATTGCAGAAATTATATTGAACTGAAAATTGTGCAAAGGTTGTATGAAAGCTATTTTGAAACCAGTAAACAAACTCAATTTCACCCACTGGAGTTACCATTTGTTGGACTGGTATAATATGTTTTAGCTGTATTGCTGCAAGATGGATCAACAGTCAGATTAAAATTTTTAATGAGCTTTGAACCAGGTTTTTACCAAAATGTATAACAAAAACGTACCAAAGCCCTGAATCCATCCCCCAAAAATAATGAACTCAGGCATTCAAAGTGTGAGACATGTTTTTCTAATTTTTCCTTTTTCTAATATTTTGCCTCTGCGTGGGAATCAAGGTCACTGTGGTACACATGCATGACTAATGTACAGACATAATCCACTCCACAATCTCCCTTTCCTTCTCCCAATTTGCAATATATCTTATAATAGTTCTGCACTTCATAGACACACTGTCTGCCCTTACACTTTGCTTTTGTCTTATAGAAATTCCTTACATTTACCAATAATACTAATTATACTACTACTACTACTAATACTACTAATAATAATAATAATAGCGTACGTACTTGTTGTCTGCCTGTCTTTCTGAGTAGAACTCTTTGCCTAACTTAGGAATACAAAGAAATACAATGTTGCAAGGTTGGGTATCTTACACCATGTTTAAGTTGTACTTCTTTTGTCATCAGCCAAATACACTCCCTGTTCGGTAATCGGAGAGTGAATCACAGATGAGAAATCGAAAGATTAAGTCTTAAAACGACTCCAACCCGTTAAAATTTGCAAGATTGTGGCGGCTTGTAGGTGCATTATGGTCGTTTCTGTGTCTTTTGCATAGTCTGTGTATTTTATGATAAACTATCACATTGATTGGCTCTGTTCAGTGACTGACTTGTAACGCCACACCCACCTTGAGTGAAAAAGCAATATATTAGTCCAAAAAAGCGCTAGATGCTGTTACATAATCTGGCACATAACTGCTCATAATGTCCCTTCTATTCAACATTTCAATTTCATTTATGGTGCATGTTTAACTTTATGCAAATAGAGGACTGGCAATTTTTTAAATTAAATTCTGATTGGCCAGTTTTGCATGATGCATACATGCTGTACATACATACATACATACAGACATACAGACATATAGACAGAAAATTTTATGAGACTGGTCTTGGGTCCTCCAATATATGAAACATAAAGATATTGAAAGAGCGAGTTCTGACCAATGTACAGACAAAACTTTTCTTTTTCTTTATAAAGACATTAATATTATAAACTTTTTTATAATAAATACTTTTTTAGAATCCAATTAAAAATAGCCACCTAAGCAACCATGTTGTTAACTGTCTGCTCCACTCCTTCTTCCCGACTAAAAATATTCAGCGTTATGGAGCCATGGAGTGTGTGCAATGTAGCAGGACACTTGCTTGTTCTACTAAATTGAGTTCACAGTTTAGTAGAAATGTTCACTTGTGCACATGCTTTAAGTATTTTATTAAACAAATGAGAAAAAAATATGTGACCACTCTGGGGCTCCATACAGGTTATATCTATCAAATTGAACGGTTCAAAATCTTGATAACTTTATCTAAAATGTACGCGGCTTTTCAAGGTTTCTGAAGATTAACATTTATTGCTTTGTGAAGATTTGAAGATTAACATTTATTGGATGATTAATGTGTGTGCGTAGAATAGCACGAAAAAGTTAAGTTGTTTTCATAATTTAATTTAAAAAGTGAAATTCTGTAGATCTATTACAAATAAAGTGAAATATTTCAAACATTTTTGTTCAATTGATTATGGCTTACAGCTCATATAAGAAAATATTTGGATTTTAATTTCAAGTTTGAGTAAATAGTTAATCAAGTAGTATAAATACAGTGCATGCCTCGGTCTGGTTGAGCATGGGGAAGACTGCAGAATCTAGGTTCTGCACATCACAATATCAACTGTTCAAAGGAGATTATTGCATATTTTGGATGCCTTCAGCATTGTTTCCAGTGTAAGAAGTAAAAATCAGGAAAGAGAGTTCATGGAGTTAGGAGGTGTATATACTGTAAACACACACACACACACACACACACATACATACACACTACCGTTCAATAGTTTGGGGTCACTTGCAAATTTCTTTTGTTTTTGTTTAGTGATTTATTTTCTACATTCTACAACAATACTGGGGATTTCAAAACTATAAAATAACTGGAATTAGGTAATTATGTAACAACAACAAAAACAACAGTTAGTTGTTATTTTAAGACACAGAGGTCAGCCTTTC
>JAQMYG010000036.1:8887423-8918259 GCA_030014215.1 Clariallabes teugelsi | reverse complement strand
TTCACTTCAGGCTGTAAAGCAACAAAATGTGATTATTTTAAAGGGGGTGATTCTTTTCCATACCCGCTGTAGATCTAATATGAAACTAGGCTAAATTAAATCATGATGAAATTGTCATGCTCATTAATAATCCAACTAAAAAAAATGTTTACCATGACAGAAATATTCAGTATACTATATATCATTGTGTTGGGCTACAATGGTGAACAAATCGGCTTTAAATTGTTTATTTAAAATTTTTAATAATTTAATATATAAATTTAGTTAATATGGTTAATAATGGCATATACATTTTTACAGATTACTTCGCATATGTTAATCATATTATTTCTAAAATCTTTTTTCTTTCCATTTAACATACATTTCGACAGCGTTCTGGTCGTATAGATTTGTTTGTATTCAGCTCTTATCTTTATAACTGAAATGCTGGTATTTGCTAATGGATTTTCACATGTTCTTTAATTCCAGGCTGCTTAGATAAAAAGGGTAATAAAAATGCTAGTAGGCATCCTTGGAAGCTGTGTGTGCTTTTTGGGGAAATCAATAACACCAAATCACTCTGCTTATTAAAACATGACATACAAAAATGTTGAGCTCCTATTACAGTTTTTTTTTTTTTTTTCCGACTCTGTATCTCAGTTTCTCTCTTTACGTGGGTGGAATGTTTTTCCATTAGCTTTGTTCTCTGGACGGTTGCCCTGATTCTGAGATGTCGGTTTAAAACCTAAGTTACCCGTAGAGCCTTATCATCCCCTCTCACACTGCACTCTTCCTCAGGAAGCCTGTTCAGCCCTCCCTTTATCTCACTTTCTCTCCTGCACCCTGCTCTCTGTCCCTGTGCCTCTATCGCAGCTGGACACTGCAATGTCTTTTCTCTCATGCGTTAATTCCATGCATTCTTTCCCTCTTATCCTGCTCCTGGCTTATGTTTCATCTGTGTTTCACCTCACATCATGCTGCTCAAAATGTATGCAGTGCAATGTTCAAATTAGAGTTAACATTTACTGTAGCTTCCGTTCTCTTAATTATTTATGACACATCTCTCAGTTAATTACTTTCAGGACCTGATTTAGTAATGATTTGCATGTGTCATATGCAAGAAATTAGCATAACTTGTCTGCCTTAGTGAATATTTAATTTGGGACATTCTTACCTAAGAACAATTAGCACACACAAACATCTTATTCACATATTGTTTTGTCTTATTACTTTTTATGTTACATGATGCACATACTTCTTTTATGTTAACTCACTTTCACAATTCATTAATTCAACTTGAAGTTTGTTCTTTTGATCACTCAGATTAGCAGTTTCTATTTGGCCTCACAGCAAAACAAGCGCCTTAAAGCTCTAGTTAAATCTCAAGTTACTTTTATTTCATCTGTTGTTGATTAGCTCTACTTAAACCAATCACTGACTGTAACTGTATCTTCCTTAAAAAAAGTTGAGTGCTCTCCCAGGGGCAGTGGTAGCTCAGAGGGCTAAGGCACTGAGTTACTGAGCAAAAGGTCAGCAGTTTGAGCCCTAACTCCACAAGGTTGCCAGTGTTGGGCCATTGAGCACGGCCTTTAACCTTATCTGCTCCAGGGGTGCTGTATCATCTCTGACCCCAGTTATGCTGGGATATGCGAAGAAAGAATTTGACTGTGTAGTAATGTATATGAGACAAATGAAGGCTTAACTTAAACTTATTGGAGAAACACTTTCTGCAAAAAAAAACATGTGTTGTACATACTGTATGTACAAAGCAATATGTTTTTTAAAATTTTTTTTTACTTTAGACAGTAGCACCCTGTCCAGGGTGTACCCTGCCTCGTGCCCGAAGCTTCTTGGGATAGGCTCCAGGCCCCCCGCGACCCTGAATACAGGATAAAGCGGTATAGAAGATGAATGAATGAATGAGACAGTACTAACAACAATGGATGTTTTTCGAAAAACAAATAAACAAAACCAAACAAAAAACAGGTATAGACCTGTATCAATCCACTTACAAATAAATAAAAAAAATTATAATGATAACAGTAATAATAATAATAATAATAATAATAATAATAAACATTTTGAGTACATTATTTCTTGTGGCATGCTACGAAATAGCTTGAAAAAGCATGCTATTTAAAGACACAGCAACATCTAATTTTTTTTAAAAATAAGATAGTGACTCAAAATGTGCTATACAGCTGGATTTTAAAAAGTTTACATACTTTATTTAATTTTCTCCCCATGTTGGTTTATATTAACTGTGTGAATTTGGACTGCAATTCCAATGAGCTCCTGTTCACTAAACATCATAAAGTACTGTGCAAAAGTCTTGAGCCACCGTTCATTTCATCATTCCTCTGAAACTGCTCAGGTACAGGGACTGAACTGAAAATGAGAGGGAAAAAGTCCTTCACGATCATGAAGAACTATTCCAAGTTCAAAATACAGGAATGGCTGGCTCTTCAAAAGCAAAATAGGAAGAAATGAGCAGTGGCTCAACTCTTTTGCATATTACTGTAGTTAGTTAGTAACACACAATATGAAGGTTAGCTGTGGTGCAAGCAATTGACTCATACACTTACTCATGCAGTTATCTGCTTAGCCAGTCATGTGGCAGTAACACAACACATTAAATCATGCACATATGGGCCAGAAGCTTTTGCTAATGTTGTAGCTTCAAAATACAAAAATGTCAAATCTCAATGACGTGATTGTTGGTGCTAGAAGAGCTGGAGAGGGGAATGTTTTCTTGACATATTTTGGGCCTGTTAATACCAATCAATCATCTCTTTAATGCCACAGTCTATTTGAGTGTTGTTGCTGATGATGTGCGTCCCTTTATGGCCACAATTTACGCATATTCTAATGGCTACTTCCAGCTTGATAACGGATCATGTCACCAAGCAAAGGTCATCTCAATCTTTTTTTATGTACATGACAATGTAAATATCAAACAGTGCAGCTTGTGCAAACCACAAAACATAAATCCTACTGAATGTCCCGAAGATTTTCCAGTAAAGGATTTTCAAGTAAAGATCGAAAGACCAAGCTACTTCCAGTATGCCACTGATCACTTTGCTGCTGGGAGACATTGAGTTAAAAGACTTGAAGAGCCAGCCCAATGGATTGTAAGTCACTGTGCAGTGTGTTGTGGTCTCCTGTTGATTGGAGCTTTTTTAGTTCATTGTATTAATAATTTGGTCAGCTGGATGGAGCATTCACAAACTCCAGCTCAAACTTGAGTCCAGCTCAACAGGAGCGTGACATGAACGCTGCTCCAATATCCCCCAGCTTTGGTGCTGACTGACACTCGTCCCCCATTCTAGTTAAGTCAAGTAGGCTTTTATTGTCATTTCAACCATATACAGGTCAGTACACAGTGAAACGAAACAACGTTCCTCCTGGTCCAAGGTGTTACATACAGTACATACAACATGTATTAATAAATCTACCTAGCTAACTAAATAGCGTACGAACTGAGACAATAAATTAACAAAACTATCTAAGTATACAACAGACAGCAAAAAGACAACATATAGTGCAAATGTGCAAACAAGAGTGACAACACAACAACTAAAAATGCTAAATAAATGTCCGAACAGAAAATGACACCATCAAAAATGACATTTTAAAAAATCCACTTATTATTTATTTATTTATTTTCTCCCGTCCTGTTGAAAACATCAGGTAACGTGTTCTGTCATTTCTATAATGATGGTGGTTGCTAGGCTGATGCCCAACCATCCTTCTTTCTCATCTGGGCTTTGGGACTGATATAAGCTGAGTGATTTTGTATAGACATAAGGTTAAGGGCCTTGTCCAAGTGTCCAAGTTTCAGCCTGGGGTTGTGAAGTTCAAACCCCCGACCCTCTGATCAGCAGCTGAGAGCCTCAACTGCAAGAGCACCACTGAGGCCCTGGCAATAGTATTTTATTACAATTATTCAACCCCCTCTTAACCAATCATGTGACTATTCAGCTATGCTGTAGTATAAATTGAATAAAAATGACATTTCAATAATATATTGCCATCTGCATTATGCACACATTTCTCAGGTTTCAAGTTTGCTTGTGTAAATGTAAAACTACAAAAGACCCTACAGGCAGCGGCATGTACAGAGTATTTTGATTACTCTGAACCTAAGTATATCTACGCAGGACCTCTTAAACAATATACAGTAACCTCTCTCTGAAATTACATTAGTTAGTCTACTATTTGAAACTTCAATAATGTATTAACATATACTGTATGTTAGAACATTAATGATGCTGGCGGTGTGATGAAATATTTCCTTATTACTGGAAAACATATGCATTTCTGTTTTAGCCCAAGAACATTTATATGTAAAGAAATAAAATGCTGTTATGGCATATAATTTAAACTTAATAATAGTGTGCTGTTTGCCCAGCCTAGGCTGTCATATTTATATATGCTTTTTCTTTTGTTTATTCTACTTTAAGGAAACCTTGAGTCAATTTTACTTTAAATGTACGCTTAAAACAGAGCTCATATGAACAACCAGTACCAGTGGAAAGTTTGGACACACCTTCTTATTCAGTATTTTTTCTTTTCTTTTTTTTATTGTTTTCATCATTGTTTTTAGAACAAATATGGAATTATGTAATCAATAAAAAACATTGAAAAAAAAGTTAATATTTTTGATTCTTCAAGGTTTTGCTGTGATTGGCAGCTTTGCACACTTTTGGCATTCTCTTATGAGGTAGTCACCTGGAATGGTTTTGCAACAATCTTGAAAGAGTTCCCAGAGGTGTTGTGTATTTGTTGGCTGCTTTTCCTTCACTCTCTGGTCCAACTCATCCCAAACTGACCCACTAAGTGTCGACCAGATCGGATGGCATGTTGCTGCAAAATGCCGTGGTAGCCATGGTGTGCCCTTATTTTTGACCAACATGACACCAACAAAGCACCGCCACACCATCACACCTCCAGATCTGTGCTACACATTGGGAACCCCACTGTCAGGAAATGTCTGTTCACCCTGTCTTTGTTAGAACCAAACATCTCACATTTGCACTCATCAGCCCAAAGACAGTTTTCCACTTCAACACCATTCCTTTCCTTGGGTTTTCTACCCGAGGCAAGTCTCTTGTTCTTCCGAAGTAAAGGTTTCTGCAACAATTCAACCATGAAGGCCTGACTCACGCAGTCTCCTCTGAACAGTAGGTGTTGAAATACTGAATGTCTGCCACTTGAACTCTGAGAAGCATTTATCTGGGCTTTAATCTGAGCTGCTGTAAATCAGTGATTTCTGAGGCTGGCCGTTCTAATAAACGTAACCTCTGCAGCAGATGTAGCTCTTGGTCTTCCTTTCTTGGGAAGGAGCCAGTTTTATCATTGTGTTTAATGGATTTGGCGACTGCACTTGGAGATACATTCAAAGTTCTTGAGATTTTTTGGACTGACTGACCTTCATTTCTTAATTTAATGATGGACTTTTCTTTTTACTTAACTGAAGTGTTTTTCTTTTGCCATAATATGTATTTATACAATAGTTGTACGGAATAGCACTAATAGGGCTATTGACTCTGTACCCACCCTTCCTCTGCACAAGACAAATTATGCTCTAAAGCACATTAAGAAGGCAAGGAATTAACTCTTGACAAGGCACACCTGTAGAATGAAAACCATTTCCGTGTGCCAAGCTGTCATCAAAGCTAAATGTAGCTACTTTGCACAATCTAAAATATGAAACATCTTCTGTTTTATATTTACTATATACTTGTCTACGTATGGAATGTGTCCATTCCATATGTGTTCTTCCACAGTTTAGATGTCTTCAATATTAATGTTGAAATTAATTAAAATAAAGAAAAACACTGAAAGAGAAGCTGTGCCCAAACTTTCGACTGGTAATGTATACACAGTAATACATACTGTAGACACACACACTTATTTCATCTCTGTCCAAGAAAGCTGTTATATTTCTCGTATCTGATAACGATACAGTACAGGATTGCTTATGCTGGAAGAAGTGACAGAAGTGACACAAAACAGAGGAAGAAAGAGAACATTTCTCAGATGAATGTGGAGGCTTTCTCTCTATCTATATAGCTGTGAAAGCTTTTCACAGCTCTTATAGTGCCAATACACCAACTTATCTTAAACCTAGGGAAGAACTGGAGAACTCAGATTTATCACATTGCAAAGACAATTTTTTTCCCTCCTTGGCATTCGGTTTCTTTCGTTTTTGCTATTTTTTTATGGTATGCTGGTTTTGTGCAGGTACTGTCTTTTCCATTTTAGCATGAACAAATGAGATGGCAGGGTGTCCATTCCAATTTTGGCTGAAACGATATGTTATGGATAATAGGACTGACCACTGTAAACACACATGAATGATAAAGATCTGGTTGTAAAAATAGCGGCAGAAAGAAGCAGACAACCCTAAACTGCTAAACTAGACAACCCGTGAGCTCCATTCCTGCTGTCTCGTCTTCTCTCTTCCCGCTTAGACTCTTAAGGAAACAACTGGTCCTGCTGCTTTATGTTTGTGTGTGTGTGTGTGTGTGTGTGTGTGTGTAGGTGCATTTCTTTCATAAAAGTGAATGTCAGTAGGAGGGAGGAGGTAAAATTTGTAGGAGCATTTCTCCCAATTTAGCTGAACCAGTAAAGCCAGAACAGACAATAAGGAATAAAAATGGATTTCATTGGTTAAATCAATCCTCTGGTGCAAAATGCAGTGCATGCAAAGGAAATTCACAAAGAGATCCCACAGGGTATAGTATGCATTACATTTGGGATCAGTCAGTGTCCGTACGCACCACTGTGATTCCTCTATTCACTGCTGAGAACGCACAGCACTGACACCAGACGATGACTCACTCAGCTACATCGTGAAATATAATCGGCAAATCTCTCCACTTCTCTATCTGTATTTATTAACCACAGAGACACCTACAAACATCTTTATAGTTAGTTAGTTAGTTGGGTAGATAAGTGGGACGGTAGGTAGATAGTTGAGCAGTAATTTGTATCCACTAATAATAATGTTGACTTTTAACTATGTATCTTTGTTATAGTTAGTTAGTTAGTTAGATGACCAGTAGTTGTTTATTCACAGAACATTATTTGTGTAGGTTGGTAAGTTCTTTAATTGGTTGTTTAGTTAGCTAACTAGTTAGTTAGATTGGCAGCCATTTAGTTAGACAGTTTACTAGAAGTCCTTGTCTAATCTTGTTTTTATCTTGTTTTTTGGTTTGCTTGTTTGATTCATTACAAATGTACAGATTCATACACCTTTTATACATATTTATAGTTAGTTAGTGAGTCAATTATGTAGGTAGGTACAGTAGGTACAGGACATAGTGAGATGGTTGAATAGATGGTTGAATAGATAATTACTAATTCTAGTAAGCAAATTAGTCAGTTAGTTATTTCATTAGTTAGTTAGATAGTTGTTCACTGCTAATGAAGTTATTTATTTCTTTTTTGCTTGTGTGTTCTGGTTGATGGTTAGTTAGTAACTTAAGTTGTTTATTTATTTAGTTAGTTAGCTGAACAGTAGACATGTTATCCATAAAAGATGTCTTATTTCTTTTCCATAGGTGTTGTAGTTGATGATTGGTTAGTCTCATGATTGGTCACTTGGTTGGGTAGTTAGCTATTAATTGCCAAGTTGTTTTGTTGGATTGTTGACTAGTAGGTCATGATTACTCAGTCAGTCAAACACATTTGGGAAGAGATTGTTTTTGTTTTTTTTATACATCTTCATTACAGTAGGTGTTTAATTATTTAGTCAGATAGTTAATTATCTGGTTAGTTACTGTTTAGTTAGACCAGGAGTTCTTTTCTCTTGATAACAATGTTGTTGTTTATGGACTAGAAGTTGTTGTCCATCTCCATCCCATCCATTCATCTAGGAACCTCTGTTGTCCAACTAGGGCCCGTGGAAGCCAATGGCAAGAATTGGAGGCCAATGGCGACCATTGTATTTATTGCCATTTTGTACAACTGTGTAGGACCTCCGGTCAACACTCACACACTATGGGCAATTCGTGAATGCCAGTTAGCCTAATCTTCAGGGTTTTGGACTGTGGGAGGAAACTGAAAAACCCAGAGGAAACCTACCAAGCACAGGGAATTGAACCAAGTACCTGGAGGTGCAAGGTGACAGTGCTAACCACTAAGCCACCAAGCTGCCTTAGTTGTTGTCCATGCATAATAATGTACGCTATGATTAATGTTATGTTAGGATGATAATGTTAGGATGTATTTTATAATCTGTTTGTGATTGATGGATGATTAAAGCAGCTACACCAACCTGATCTCTATAGAAATGTTTCCGACATTCAGCCATTAAATACCTAAGGTTGGTGGCATGCCTAATTTAGTGATTGGATTGAAGAATCTGCTGAGTAACGAGAGGCAAAGACAAAGATACTTTTTCTGGATTTTTTTTTTTTTTTTTAATGAAATGTCAAAATATGCAATAATAATATGTATGCATAATTATGACTGACTACAAATTGAACATCCTTTGTGTGCAGAGAAGACCTATAATGTGACTCATAAACAGTGCAATACAATGAATACAAAACTGGTCTATTCTGATTTAATGATGTCGCTTAATAACCAGTTTATATGGATTGTTAGTTCGGAGATATGACAATGCCATAGTTTGCGAAGTTAGTGTTGAGGGATTGATAAGAGTGTGTGTGTGTGTGTGTGTGTGTGTGTGTGAGAGAGAAAGAGAGAGAGAGAGAGAGAGAGAAGTGGACCTATCATAGCATGGTTAATTATTGCCCCCCACCCTACACTAATGATTACACTGTTGAGTTGTGGGAGTTCACTCAAAGTTCAGTCATATTTATAAGGTCTACAGCGGACAGAGACGGAGCACGAAAGATTTTCAACTTTCTCTGGGTCACTGCATCTGAGGCAGCATTGCATGTGAGTTTAACAGACATAAAAAAAAATGTGGGGAGGCGGTTGTCAGGGTGGGATTGCAATGCTGGAGTGAACATTCCAGAGAGTATGAGGCACTGTTTTCTTACCTTTCTGCCCAATACCGTCATTAGTCTTGGTGTTCTTATAATTTTTTGTCAGCCTCTATGTTGTGGTTATCAATCACCTGAACAATGTATCTCTCTCTCTCCCTCTCTCTTTCTCTCTCTCTCTCTTGTGACAATCAATCCCATCGTCTCATCGCCCATTCCTTTCTGTTTTGTATGGTCAGGTTGAAACTGGAAGGAAGGTAGGAGAAAAGTGACAGCAAGAAAAACAGTCTAGAGAGAAGAGAGGAGGAACAACTAAGTGCTTTACTACACATGCCAGGTGAGAGAATTCCCATCTCTCTCTCTCTCTCTCTCTTATACCGTGAATGTCTTCCCAGTCCAGATGAGTACTCTGTATGTGTGTGTGTGTGTGTGTGTGTGTGTGTGCACGTGCTTGTATCTAAGACCATGTCCCTCCTCCAGAGCTGTTCTTTCATTTTTTCCCCCCTCATCATCTGAGTGGCTGAGTTGCTGCTGCAGTGCAGGAATAACAGAATAGCAGACAGGCTTTATCTCCAGGCACACAGGCAGCCTGCAGACAACGTCGATTCTGTCTGGCGCCCAGCCAGATCGTTTTTTTTTTTTTTTTTTTTGTATTTAGGTGTGGATATGTGTGTGTCTCTATATCTGCTGTGTGCATATTTGCTGTGCATTCTTTTGCAGTTAGCGTGCACATACTGTATCATCCTGTAACGTTCTGCATAGTGTAGTGCTGCTTACTTTCATGGTCCTCGCTGTAGTGTAGTGCTTGTTACTATGCAGACTTGCAATCCACTACCGAGCTGCTTCACCACCCTTCAGTGCATAACTAGATAGAAGGTGATAGGGGATGTTTTTTTTTTTTTAGGATTTGGATTTTTTCGTGAATATTATTATTATTATTATTATTATTATTATTATTATTATTATTATTTTATGCAATTCAATGATTTGAAAGGCTGGAGTTTGGTTTTGTACCTTGGATATTCGTTCAGTGTGTATGTGTTATCTATATAGGAATCTAGCACTCTCTCTGTCTCTCTCTCTCCCTCTGTGTGTGTGTGTGTGTGTGTTTTATGTCTGATGTTGTATCTTGTTAATCTGAGAAGATGTCTCAGTGAGGAAATTGATACACACACACACACACACACACACACAGAGAGAGAGAGAAAGAGCGAACGAGAGAGCTAGAGATTTGCTGTCACTCACTACCTCAAGATCTCAACTCCCCCTCACCCATCACCCGTTACCCCTTCCATCCCCCTGACTGCTGTCACCATTCCTGTCATCACCCTGCATCTCTCCATTCCCTCTTTTGTTTTTCGCCCCCTGTATTCTCCTATCTTGAAAATATACCTCTGAATTCACCTATTCAACAACTAATTAACCAGAACTCGCTTTGCTCCGCTCTCCTTCTTTCCTATTCCCTTTATCTCTGGAATCCACGGAGAAGTAATGAGAAGTGTTTCATCATGAATTTCTTTACCATCGATGTTCTGAGTAGAATTAGCTTCAGGGCTGGAATAAATAATTTATTACCAGTCACCTCACATGTCTAATGAAAGCTTGCACACTTCTGTATGTGTGTGTCTACATTCTGTCTCTCTCTCTCTACCTGCATCCATATTTTTTTATGTATAACGTCTTTACAGTGTTTTATTCTAATAGACAGTATATGCTTTTAATAATATGATATAAACATTCTTGGTGGTCCTCTGATTTTTTTCTAGGCTCCACTCATCTTTAAACAACAGATGTACTGTGTTCGACTCCCTCTTCCAGATGTCTGCACCGTGGACTAGATAGATCCGGAAACCTGACATCAAGAAGGACCTGACTAGTGAGCAAACATTTCTGGTTATTGTCACTGTTAGATGTGGAAGGAGATGTAGACAGTGAAAGAGGAGGAAGATTTTCAGCTACAAGCCCCCTAATAATGCTTAAAGAGGTATTTGATTTTTAATCTTAGTGTTTTATAATATAGACCCCTTTTGGTGTTTGTAATAACGGTGACATTTTTCATGGGTAGAACCTACAGTAGGTGGAGGCAAAAGTAATATTCCTGAGCACATTTGGTAACATAGGCTTGTATTTTAACAATGACTGGACAAAATCTGAGTTTATCTGAATATATACAGTATATATATATATATATATATGGTCACTTACTGAACTGAACTGTGAGTGTTACTAGAAAAAGTTAGCATTAACCAGAGGAATAAGGTTTGTCATTCTATATAACTATATAACAAAAACTGGATGATTTGTTACAAGACAAATCATCTAATGTTATTCATCCTAGTTCCCCAATTTTTTAAGGTTGGGTAGATATGACAATCCAATGCCTTAATACGTTATTAAACCTTAACTGATATGAAGTGGAGCAGCGTGGTGGCATAGTGGTTAGCACTGTTGCCGTGCATCTCCAAAATCCAGGTTTGATTCCCGCCTCTGTGTGCATGGAGTTTGCATGTTCTCCTCATGCTTGGTGGGTTTCCTCTGGGTACTCTAGTTTTCTCCCAGTCCAGAGACATGCAGATTAGGATAATTGGCGTTCCCAAATTTGCCCTTAGTGTGTGCATGTGTGTGTCTGTGTGTGTGTGTGTGTGTGTGTGTGTGTGTGAGCACGGCGATGGATTGGCACCCCATCCAGGGTGTACCCCGCATTGTGCCCCAAGTCTCTTGGGATAGGCTCCAGGCTTCCCGCGACCCTATACACAGGATAAAGCGGTATAGACGTTAAGTAAGCAAGTGAGGGTTTTTATGTTGTTATGGTGTGTTTTGAGCAAGAACTCTTACTAAGTTTAAATCTTGGCATACTAAGGTTTCTGAATGAAACAAATAGGGCAATCAACTCCAGAGCACTAGTCATTGTAATAAATTATAACATGACATTTTAGTAAAGCTATCATATCATAGGTTACTTGCATTGCAGGAAAATGCTATAGTACACTTAATGTTTTTTTGTGGAGCACAGATTGCTTTCTGCTTTGTCTTGCTTCAATCATTATTCATTAAATATATCAAGGAACATTTTGCATCATCCGTTCCTTTGGTGTGAAATCATATTGTATGTCACACATTGTCATGCGGTGTCATGCTGGTAACTGAGTACTTCTAAGAGTACCATTATAAATAAATAACCACAGAATCAGGCTAATACCTAATACCAGTATCACTACCAACGCATCTGTAATTGTACAGCTCTGGAAATTGCAGTATTGTAAGTTGCACTACAATACTGTATGTTTGCATTTTGCATGTACCACCAGGCTTTGGGTTCAATGCCTGGTCAGGAAACGTCCCCAGCCACTGGGGAGTACACCGGGGATTGCACAAGCGCACTCTTAGTGCTGCTTCCAAGTGCAGATAAATTGGGGAGGATTATGTCAGGAAGGGCATCCGGTGTAATATTAAATTTGCAGACCCAGTGAGACGCCGTCGTGACCTCTAATTGGAGCAGCTGAAGGAATAAAAAAATTCAACCACAGCAACTACTAACAGGTTGTCCCTGACTGCCACATACAGTTATAATGAGAAAATCATGGTTGTGGCAGTGGTAATGGTTAATAAATGGCACTACAGTGTAGGGACACACACACACACACTCACACACACACACACACACACACACACACACCACACACGTAGTGACTTAGTGGTTGGCACAGTAGCTTCGCACTAACTGTGCTTGTTGGGTTTCCTCTGCGTATTGTGGTTTCCTCCCACATGACAGGTGTTCCCAAATAGCCTTTTAATGTATGATTGGGTTTTTACAGTAAGTGTGTGTGCTTGGGCTTGAGCATCTCATTCATGGTGTACCCTGCCTTGTTCCCTGGGATGGGCTCCAGGCTCCCTGTGAAACGGACAGATGGATGGACTACAGTGTAGGGGTGTTAAATGTTAAAAAGGGTTTTACATAGAGGTTTTTTTCCCGACGGACAAACCTAAGAACATTTACAGATATAGAGAGCACTATCATGACATTTCTACTACTAGTACTCTACTAGTTTTTCTGAAACAAGCTGTTTTTATTCCACGTTCTCTAGAAATCAGGCATGCATGATTATTCAGAGCAGAAGAAGGGTCACAGTAAGGTAAACACTGATCGCAGGCATTAACAGCATTGCTGTTTTTTGCTTCTACACTGCTAGATAGATCTGTTTCTTCACCATGATTTAGCAGAAAGGATGCGCGGTCAGTAGTGCAGCTGCCGCTCTTGTAGACCTGGCTGCGGGCGCACATGTGTCTGTGGGAGAATATGTGTGTGTCCCTGTGTATCTGTCTCACTGAGTGTGTGTTACATCTACGTAATCACAAGCAGACCGAGCAAATCAAATTCTTTTGTCTCTCACTTCCTCTGTTCCTCTATTTATTAGTTTAATTCGATTTCATCTGAGCCGAATAACAAACGGCCTTTGTCACTGAGCGTATACAGTAGTTTATATGTGGGCCAGTGGGACACATGTTATCCAAGGTATATTAATAAAAATATGCAGGCTATTCAGATGAGGTAGTAATTATATTTCAAAGTAAAATTGCTTTCTTTTTATGATGTTGATAGAAGGCCATGTTCATTCCGCCCCAGCACATGCATGCTCTCTCTCTCTCTCTCTCTCTCTCTCTCTCTCTCAGAGTATCTAATTAAACAGGAAGTACTGTACACCGATGCTGGTAATTGACCGTGGGTAGAGGGTGGGGTCTACGGTTCACTTAGTTAGCAATTATAAGTATGGTCCAAGATGGTTAATTAGGTCTCGGGGACTGTTTGTGTGTTTGTGAGTGGTATAGTTCATACCCCTGATAACTTTTCTTCTAGAAGCTGCCATGAACAGAATTGTCCTTACATTTATAGTGCTTGTTCCAGTGCACAGGATTTTAACAATGTAGATGTCAATCAACTTTATAATCACACTACTTCAGAGTTTGCCTCCAACAAATTTATGATAAGTACACAATGTTTAACCTTGTTGTCATATATGTTGTTTAGGAAAGAAAACCCCACCCTGAAACAGGATGAATATGTTTACGTTGAAGATTTGCTGCTGTTTCTTTGGATGAAACTGTAGTTTTTAGAGATGGGGAAAAATCGTCCATTGCAGTTATGTATTGTGATTTTTGCTGGTTGCAATTCATGTATCCGAAAACTGATGCCAAAATGGATTTTTATGCGTTAAATTCTAATTTTTATATGTTTGCATTTGAGGTGGTAGTGATGTTGCACTTCCTATATAAACCTAATGGTGGCGTTCTCTAAACTGTTCACACATTGTGACACCGTCCTGAGTGGTAGGAGTAAAACATTTTCTTAGAGTTTGTTTAGAATTGTAAAAAATATGTATGAACAAAAATTATATTGAATTGGGATATTTATAGAATAGCAATACAAATCGAATCGGCACCATCATGATAATATCATATCGGCTGGTCCCTCGAGAGTCCTATCCCTGGTAGTTTTGTTATTCCTAATATATTATTGGTGGTCATCATATAGGGACATTGCTAGTGCATTTACAATGTTTAAAAAATGCAGTGATCTCCATCATAAGAAATAGCACACGGGATTTCCTGTTAGCTCCTTAAACAAAAAAGCAAGGGCTTCTTATCTCTTCTTATCTCACTAACCATTTTCCGGTGATGTTGTGTGTCAAAGTAATGAGCATTCCAGTGTAGGAGTCCTAGGACACTCGGTTTCAGAAAGTGTCCAAATTGGTTAATTCGGCTAGTTAACAATCTATAAGCATGATAACGGTGACAGCGGTTACAAAAGTTAAAAAAAAAAAAAAAAAAAAAAGTTCAAGCTTTGTAAGCTTCAAGCAGAGTGTTCTGATGATGGTGTTAGACGGCTGTATGGACTAAAGAATTACAGTCCTATTGCATCACACAAAACGAAAATAGCCTAATTGAGGGCTGCGTAGTGTTTATATATTGATATGCAAGTCATCCAGGGTGGATTTTTCCGTTAATAAGACATATGTTGTCTTCAAATGTGAACACAATTTCACTTTCCTTCTAATAAGTATTTCCATATGTATTGCAACCGAATAGGGGTTGTGTTTTGAGCAAAAAGATCCTCATCCTACCAAATTACAGAGATCCAGTGCTCTGTTACTTTCGGGTAACTCTTTTTCCTGTTGCTTTACAGCTGGCAGGCTAAATGCTCTGAATTCAATCAGCCTTCCCTTCAAGATGTTTGGTTGAAGTGCAAGAACATTATGTTGCCAGGTTGATTGATTACCTGCTCACCAGATGCAGCACTGGCATCCTGTAGTGCTTCTCTGGCACTCAGGGATATTTCAGAGAGTGTTTGGGCTTTTAGATGAATTGCAGCAAAAGGCAATAAGCAAACATAGCTTGTATTTCTTTCTTCCTTTATATTCCACCCCATCGCATATACTTCTGCACTGCTGTCAGTAATTGGTTAAGAGAAATAATATGAAAGTTGAAATAGATAATATACTGTATGCAGCAGTTGAAATAGGTTAGGCGTACAATAAATGCAATACATTAAGGACGGTAATGGGAACTGGTATAAATTATAAAAATTTGACAGGGAATTGAAGTCATTTATATCTACACCATTGGCTTCAAGTCAGGATCCATTTTTGTGAGGCACCGCTGCTTTTCACCTTTGATTAAAATCTCTTTCCAAAAAATGATCAAATCTTCTGGTCAAATTCCAAGCCTCCGGCCCAGACTGCAAAGATCAAAATCAGTCCCATGTGTCACATCGGGATGAATTCCATCTTTCATGAGCACAGACGGTAGTAATGTTTCAGAAACATGCCCTTAGGACCTTTTCACAAGTGTTACTGTACAGTAGCCTTCGTAAGAAATTATCTTATTGTCGATGGCTCATAATCTATTGCCATCATTATAAAAAAGATAATTGTACCTCCAGGCTTCTAACAGATATCCTACCCAACACTGGACACATTAATAATTGTAATGATAATACTTCTCATTACAAACTGCACCAAAATAAATAACCATGCAAATATACTGTACCATATCAAATTAACATCAATTTATTTGATAATTAATCGTACTGATCAGTTGTTTGGAAATGCACAAGTCTGAAGTTTTTCTTCCTGGTTGCATCTGTTTTTGCTTTTATTGTTGCTGTTAATTAACTAATTAATAATGAATTTCTTTATTTGTAATTAAAACAAAACCAGTAATTGTATTGTTTCCTGATTTTTACTTAATATGATGTTTAATCTTACTGTCTATAATTGATAACATTACAGTGTTTTTTTAAAATAACTTTTATGACAATTTCTTCTTATTGAATATAGAATATTGAATGGTATATACAAAATCAAAATCTAAAAGAAGCACATGAATTAATTTCTTTTTACTACACTAGATACCTTTTCCTATTCCTTAATCTTTTCCACACAAGTTTAGTAAAGCTGCACATGACTCTGGAGGCCTTTGATAGCCACATGTTTGTAATTTGTTTGGTGAACGACTTTGTCGTTGTCTTTCCACAGTCTGCTAACATTAAGACCAGAGAGAGAAAGAGAGAAAGAGAGCGAGAGAGAGAGAGAGAGAGAGAGAGTCGATGACACTGAAACACGCAAATGATGGACAAGAAAAGTGGTAAGAATAACTGTATAAAAATATTAGAAATGTAATCACCTTATTAGAATGAATTTACTCAAAGCCTGTGCTTTGACATTCATCCAGATCACAGTCAAAAACCCTAAAGGCGTCTGGATTTGTGTTTCAGCAAATGGCTTTTCTGCCAAGGCTTCTGCGAGTGGGGGACAGAGGAAACAGCTGCCATATTCTGTGGAGACACCCTACGGCTTTCACCTGGATCTGGACTTCTTAAAATATGTTGATGATATTGAGAAGGGTAATACCATCAAGAGAGTGCATATACAGAGAAAGAACAGGGGACCAAAATATAGCACACTGCCACGCAACTTTAGCCTTCCTGGACATGGTGCAAGACCTACAGCCAAAGACACATGGTCCAACACATCCACGCTGGGATCCAAGCCCAAGTCACGTGTTACTGAAGTCCAGCAACTTTTTGATTTCAGAGCCAGCAGTGACAATGCTAGCAGCAGCAGCAGTAGTAGCCAAAGCACCCCTGCAGGTCAAAAAAGTGTTCAAGGTAGCAGCTACGTCACTTCACCCAAAACTGTAGATGACGTCCATATTCAGGCTTCCCAAGACCAACAGGCTTCCCTAAGCCTTAATGTGAGGCCTCACCTGTTTCGGGCATCCAGCATGCCTGTTAACGTCCCACACAGGAAAGCTTCAGACTCTACAGATGAGCACCAGAGCTCTCAGCCACAGAATGGCTCGACTGAAAAACTGTTTCGCCCTGTGGATGTTAGTGACAGAAGAGGGAGTATTCCTCAAGACAGGGCCAGCTTGCATCAACAGATAACGGCAGCGCTGAAACGGGTGCGAGAACTGGAGGACCAGGTCAGGACGATCCCTGAGCTGAAGGCTCAGATTTGTTCCCTAAGAGAAGAGAAGGAACAACTGCTTCAGAGAGTTCAGGCGCAGTCTCATGTAAAGAGCCCGCCAGAGATAGAGAGAAGTGAAAAACCCCTGCCAGAGTCCCAAGAAAGTACCGAACATACTTCAGCAACAGAGGAGCAAGAAGTTCCATCTCTTTCCCAGGATACTGTGAATGACAGTCATACTAAGAGTCCAGAAACACAGTCAACTATAGATAAGGTGGTCCAGAACATTGAAGGGCCGCCACCTTACAAAGTTTTGGGAGAAAGGCCAGTTCTAGGTGTGGTCACTGTTCCAGTGATTCTTATTGAAAAAGCTGAAAGTCCAACTGATTCAGAAGAATCAGAGAGAATGTTGGAAGAAGCAGAGCCTGAGACTGAAATATCAGAAATGGTCTCGGAACAAGAATTAGAAAAACAGGAGGAAACGCCAAGCACTTCATTAAAGGACAAAGAGACTGACATAACAGTAAAGGTTTCCATAACAGCAGAAGAAGGAGATATATCCGAAGCAACAGCGTCCCAAGATGAAACTGAAAAAGCAGAAACAATCGATCAATCTATTGTACAAAAGGAAAAAACGACCTCCACAGTAAAGGCACAAGATGTTTTTACTATCCAAGACCTCCAAGAGAAAGTTAAGACATTGGAGGAAAGATTAAGGCAGGTCAGCTGTGATCTGGAAACAACAACCTCCTTACTGAATGTACAGATCGAGGAGAATAGACAAAAGGAGGTAACAATTCAGGAGCTAAGTGAAAAAGTAAAGGAACCCATTGCGGGCAGTGTACAGCAAGAGTCAGAGGGTCGACTAGAGACTGAGCCACTTCCGCAACACATTATTACTTGCGATTCAGCAGTCAATACTGACAGCAAGCATGTGTTAGAAAAAGCAGTCCTAACAGATATTGACCTAAAGCCTGTTGACAGTATCAAAAGAGCAGACCTAATGTCCTGTAGTACTCAAACAAATATAGTTGAGACACGAGAAATAGAGGTGTTAGCACAGGTGATGACAGCAGAAAAAGTCGTGGGGGTGGAAATTACTAAATGTGACCAGGCAGTTGAAACAGATGTGTACGAAAATATCTTGGAAGCCAAAGAAATAAAAAAGATCGAAGCTGCAGATGAAAGTTGCAGTGTACATAGAGATGATGTAGACGAAGAGAAAATGAGTGAAAGCATGATTATTGAGCGTGATGTGGCTGAGGAGTACGTTATAGTAGAAAAGACTGAAGACGATTTGGTTGAGACAGTTCTCAAGGACGATAAAGATGTCAAGTCCTTGGCCAGAGAAGAAGAACTGGTGGAAAATGTTGAAACTGTGGTCACAGAGGCTGTAAAATCAGATACAAGCACAGATGAACCATTACAGCAAGACCAAAAGCAACCGCAAGGCCAAGACATTCAGACTCAGTCTCAGAGGCCCAACGAGGCTTCAGCGTCACCTGCAGCCATAGGCCAGGTTGTCACTCGGATCCAAGGTCTTCTCAATGAGCAGTGGGCCAGCTTGGGGAGTGGGAGCCAGGAACCAAAAGGAGAGGGCTCGCAGAAACAGCCAGTCTCAAAGATCAGTTCCATCCAGAGTCACCTCCGGGGCTCACTTAGTGCCCTTTCAGCCTTCTATTCTCCTGTTCAAAAAGGAGGTGCAGCAAAACAATCAGGTATAGTCTTGTTACATTTGTCACAGACATCCTTGCTAGCCATTTTTATTTCATGGTTTTGAAATAAAAATAAATAAATAATGGCCAACCCCAATATTAGTTGGTGTAGAACCTCACTTGGTAGATAGTTTTATCCAACGCGACTTACAATTGAAATAGGAAATACAGATATATTGCAAAAATCATCATTGTTAAAAGGGCTGTATAAATAATATTGAATTAAATATACAGTATAAACATAGCTGAGTGTGACCTTCCTCAAAAGCTCTCGAAAACTAATTCCCTGGGATTTGAAATCATAACCTTCCAATCATTAGGTCACTCTCACTGCTCAATCTTTATCTACCCTGAATCTGAAACACAGGGTAAACATGAAGCATGCATTTTAGAAAAAAAAATTCCTTTTTCAATGCCTGTCACTAAGTACAGTACTTACCCTAACCCTTGTTTTTGTCCTAAACTGCTTTTTCTTTTTTAATCAAAATTTCTCGCAATTTGTCCATTTACTAATTCCCACTCAAAACTTTCTTCATATATTATGAGAGCTACAGTATCAGGGAGAGTTAAGGCTAGCTTTTTCCACCGGACATTACACCATACTGTACATGCATCTTTTTGAACTCCAGGGCAGGTAAACTCACTTGAAGGAAAGCATAAGGATTTTCCTTATAATAATAATAATAAAAAAAAAAAAAAAATAATAATAATCCACTAGCATTTAACCACAACTACATTACTATGTTTTATTGTAAATGTTTAATATTTACCTACTGTCAGTATTATGTATTACAGCATTGCTTGGGAGTAAAAAAAATCTTGTAATACTGGCATAAACCTGCATTTATGCCACCACAGTTAAGCTTTCAGCCTCACACATTTCTCCTGAGTAAATAGAATATCGACTTAATTGCATTTTTTTGACATTAAAGTGGTGTGGTCTTATTTTTAAATGCACAGGTGTACAGTCATAGCAAGCACCAAAACAGCTGAAAGATTTATGGTTATCTAAGGTTTTTATTTGGTTATAGAGGGTTTTATGCAGGTTTATTTGTAAAATGTGCTGTATGCTAATCTAAATGATTGATTATGTCTGTATCGTAGTGCTATTGTAAAAAAAAAAAAAAAAAAAACGTTTTGTGTGTGTTTCAGTAGAGTTGTAGGATTTATTCAGGGAGGCAGAACAGGTGCGGAGTTGGCAACAGACTTTACATCTGACCACTCTCTCCCTTCCCAGGCCTCAAATCTATCATGAAGAAGAATGACTGTCCTGACAAGCAAGCGACTGGAGGAGCCAAGAAAAACCTGAAATTTGTTGGCGTAAACGGAGGGTAATTTTTATTTATATTTTTTGCCATGCTCTGCATTTTAAGAACAACAGCCATGATACACATTACTTTTTACAAATAATTTATCAGGTACATTTTCACTCCACTGGGGTAGTTGTCATTGGGTTGACAACTGCAGTACTCAGTAAAGTATTAAACCATTAGATGCTTTGTTAAGTAGTTATGCCACGTTACATAATGAGTGACTGCTTAATCAATGCCACTGTAAAGATAACACATTATTACTAGACAGGCTTATGCTAATTGATCAGCGTGAGAGTTATATTCTGGTCCAGAGACTATTGCTGGTGCCAAAAGAGGTTAATTCTCAAAAATGAAAATGAATACAGTTGTGAAGGAGAAAAATCAAGTCAAATCAATGAAATAACTTTTATCATTTGATGCAATTGGCATTGTTGTTTTAATTGTTTTGATTGTTTTAAAATAGACTTTTAATGGCCAGTTTAAAAAAGAACATGGTCAATTTAAAGTTCTGAAAAGTTCTCGTTGGACATAGAACTTACTTGGCAGTTGGTTAGGACTTTTAGTTACTGTTAGAGAGAATTTTCAGTCTAGAAAGTGCAGCCTGGTGTGCTGTAAGGTTTAGTTTTAGGCCTTTATATACACACTCTTGGACATGTCACTTTTAAACATCTTTACTATTCACAGCAATCAGCAATTTCAAATGGAAGATTGATTGTGACAAAGACGAAACATGTTAGAAAAATCTTCCAAATAAATGATGGCAAATCACTGATGTTTGGTACTAGGTTTGGACTACAAAGGCTTTTTGAAGCAGTTGTAAAGGTTACTGATTTTAGTTATGGATCTTGGATCTTCATAATAATACTGTAATAATAATAATAATAATAATAATAATAATAATAATACATTTGGGAGAATATTCGTCATTATAAATGTACTTTGCTTGTAATCTTGTAATACTGGCATAAACTTGCATTTATGCCGCCAAGATTTCAGCCTCACACATTTCTCCTGAGTAAATAGAATATTGCAGTAATGAAATTTTTAAAGTAATTAAAGCGCTATGATCTGATTTTTAAATGCACAGGTGTACAGATGCTAATTTATTATTATTTAACTGTTATAGGAACTTACTGTATTGTATTATTTAACTGTTATATAGTGCGCTTATTACAGTCCTTCTATTTTCTAATTTATGGTTAATCTCTCTTTTATTTTATTAAATGTGCTTTCCATGATTTATAATAATTTATGTTGATTTATAGTTAATTATTCATTCACTGCTGGCAGAAATGTGAAAAGCTACTACTGAAAAGAAAAGTGTACTTTCATAAAAGTATGCACACATCTAAAACAATGCTATCAGACTTTACGAGATGTTCCCCTAGTTAGTCTGGTACACGTTTAAGCTATGAACCTATTCATATAGGTGAGAAAGATGCAAGTGAATGCTGTTTTCCAGACAACATTTTTAATATGCTAAACAAGGCAAGTCGTTTGTAAGAGAACTACCTGACCTCATGAGGGCATGACATAACCTTATGCCCACTAATGCAGACACGGCTGTAGTGCATATATAATCAGGCTTGTACAGTATGAATGCACTCAAATTGCCATAAAGGCTAATGTCATGTTCTCAGTTTTATATTAATCATAAGAAATTGTGTCCAAGGGTCAACGTCATTTCCATCAATCAATTTTAAAATGGCTTTGTCATAGCTGTTCCCACTTCCCCTGTTCTATCCATCATCTAAAGATCGGGTAGAACTAGAGGCTGTAGGAGTCAGCTTTGTTGGCTGCTTGTGATTTAGAGCTGTAAAGCTGCTTTGCGACAATGACCATTGTTAAAAGTACTATATAAATAAAATAGAATTTTATTTAATTGAGAACAGGTCAGTCCTGATGGAGGCCGTACAGTATCTCAGCACTGTTTGCCCAGGTTTCAGCAATAAGATAGTTACCCTCACAGAGCTAAGCAGATAGTTGTCTCTGCTGCATACTAATATTATAATAATAATTATTCCATTAGTCTGTTATTCAGTGTTTACTGTTCTTTATAAGACACTACAGAACAGTAACAAATTAAAGGATAAAACATCTACTATGAGCTGCCAGAGGCTACAAGGCTCCGAAACTGTACAGTGCTGAGGGATATCAAGTCACACCGGGACTGTTAATCATGCCGAATAACAGAACACAGTTATAAGAGTTACAAGTTCTTTTATTTTCTCAATATAATCCCCTGGCACAGTAATGCACTTACCCCAGTGTTTCACTAGTGCTTGGATACCATCAAGGCAGAAAGTTTTCTCAGTACGCTGGAGCCATGATCGGTCTGCCTGCTTCATGTCTGAAATGCCGGCCTCCCAGGAACTCCTTTAGTGGCCTGAACATTTGGAAATGTCTTGGAGTAAGGTCAGGGCTGTACAGGGATGTGGCAATAACTCCCAATCAAGTTCCTGTAATGTGCATGTGGTGTTGGTGAATGATTTTGTGTACATTTCACGCAGACAGATGAGTCTCTTCCACAAGTTGGTGAAAAGTTATGCGTTAATTTTCAGACATCCCACTGTCTGAATGTTAACAGGAACAACTGCAGGAGCTCCGAACCACCTCGATCAGGATCGTCAATCATGGCCTTCTTAAAATGTTTGCATCATTCAGATGTTTTACTGAGGCTAAGAGTCTCATCACTGTACTGTGCTTGAAGTCTTCTGTAAATGGCAATCAATTTTGCGCCTTCATTTACAAGAAATTTCATCAAAATTCTTCAAGAGTTAATTTTGAGTTAAAGAGCAATAACTTTGCAGGTAATAATATACACACAACACTTCAAAATGGCTGGACAACTTTCTGAGAGAACTCAACTCTAATATAAAATCAAAAAGGCGTCATCAAGGTAGAGTTAAAAGTTATTAATTTTCAAAATGCATAAAACTTGAAATTCTTTCTAAAAAGAAAGTTATGTAAACTATTAAAGGGCTTTACATATAACCTATAGGATTAATACTGTAATCCCTATAATCCATATAACCTTTAATCCCATAATTTGCAGTATATTGAAAACCTATTAACCTCTATGTATAGGCAGTAATTCATTATGGGACTGATGTTGATGATGGTCAATAATATTATATGCCATGTCAGATGAAGCATTTACCAGGTACTGTATAAAGGTGGGATAAAGCCTACAAAAGATCAGTGAGGATTATTTTAAGTGGATCCTGGCAGGACTGTTGTTAGAAATGACAGCTAGTAATTTCAGAATTTAACCACGCAGCCATGATCCATGCAAACAACCCAGCACACAATGAAATTCAGATAACCACAGCTCTGTTATAGTAGCTTCTGTACACAATAAAAGCACAACATTCTCTTCGTGCTAAAAACTAACCACAAATTATGGACAAATTATGTGCATAGACATACTTTTTTAAAAAACGGTTGTTTATGTAACAACCTCAGCAGCAACCTCATTTCCCCTCTCGTCTGTTGCAACCACTCAGCATTGAGCAACAGCAATATACTAATCACCGGCCTGATCATCTGTCATCATCTGTACCTGTTTCTCATGGCTTACATTAGATGTTTTTATGCTTGAATGATTCATAGGTCACTGTGTGGCTTAAGAAATTTAACAGTCAGGTACAGGGACTGGACTGAAAATGAGAGCCAAAAAAGTCCTTCAGGAAACCTGGAGAACTATTTCCCAAGACTACATGAAACATATTAGAAAGTCTGGCTCTTTGGAATCAAAATATGTGGCTCAAGACTTTTACACAGTACTGTATATAAGTACAAATTTCTCCTGTGAGCTAATTAAATTTGTCATATTTTGTATGTTTGTTTTATTAATTGCAGCAGACAGGCAGTTTTACTTAAATGAAAAGCAATCAAATCATTTTAAGAATGTAAGAAATTAGATATCCACAATGTGTCTGTTTTTCCATTATTATTATTATTATTATTATTATTATTATTATTATTATATTTTACTTCACTTCACTACAATTATATTTTTTGTATTTTCCCCTGTAAAATCACCTCTTGTTTTAACTACATTTGTTAAATACACGAACACCAATGCTTTCTGATAATATTTTAATGAAAGAGCTGGATTTTTCCACCAAGCATAGGCAGCTGGCATTTCTTAACATAATTTAGAATTACATCACATGCAAACACAAACAAGTGTACGTATGTACAGTATAAGTACAAGTATGGCAGGCTGCTTTCATTTATTTTCCTTTTTCAGTATGCATACTTTTAGTTAAATATATATGTGAGCGCATGGATGTTTTCATTTTCATTTATAATTATGACAAAACATGCTGTCTGTCTTTTCCTTGTTTTATTTGCTGATTATTATAATCTCACCTTAAGACCACATAACTCCATAAGACAGATAACAGTGAAAGACTGTTATGGATAACCGAGGCTATCTGTCTTGTTCAGCTATGAGTCAACCTCCAGTGAGGAGTCCAGTGGGGAGGACGAGAGGGAGGAGGAGGAGGAGGAGGAGGAGAAGGAGAAGGAGGAGGAGGTGGAGGTGGATAGCACGGAGATGGAGGAGCAGGGAGAGGACAGAGGAGTGGCCCAGAAGGAGGAGAAGGAGGCTGCTACTGCTGGGGAACAGGATGAAGAAATTCAGGCAGAGGGGTCCCAGGGTTCTGTAGAACCTAAAGACCCTCAGGCCATTGTTGATCCCCAGGAGGAGCAGCCCAGCAGGTGAGACAGAGGGGCCAGAAGAAAAAAAAAAAAAGAAAGAAATCTTATCCAGTTAAAAAAAAAAAAAAAAAACATCCATACATACAGTACAAATCCTGGTTAAAAAAACTCATTGCACACTAATATTTTATTGGACCACCTTTAGCTTTGATTATGGCACACATCCACTATGGCATTGTTTTTACAATCTTATGCAACCTCACAGAATTTATTTCTGTACAGAATATATATATATTTTTTTACCCGAGATCTGGTATTGATGATGGGAGAGTCAAAGCACTCCATAAAGTCTCCTCCAGCACTTTCCCAAAGACTTTCAATGGGGTTAAGGGCAGGGCTCTTGGTGGTCAATTTGTGTATGAAAATTATGCTTCCAGAACCACTTTTTCACTTTTTTAAAGCTGATGAATCTCCACATTGTCGTGCTGAAATATGGCCATGTCATCCGGAAAGTCATCAAAAACAACCATTATTTAATCAATCATTCAGAACATTCAGGTGGTCATCTGACCTTATGTATTTTATTGTCATATAACGTTGCTGAGCCTAGCCTCTACCAACTGAAGCAACCCCAGATCATAACACTGCCTCCAGAGGCTTGTACAGTCGGCACTATGCATGATGGGTACATCACTTCATGTGCTTCCCTTCTTACCCTGAAGCGCCCATCACTTTGGGATAGGGTCAATCTGGACTCATCAGATCACATGATCTTTTTCCATCACTCCAAAGTCCAGTTATTATGTTCCCTATCAACTTGATTCTAATTAGCCCTAATACCAAGTGGTTTTCTTATGGCCAAACAGCTGTTGAGTTCCAATCCTGTGAGTTCATATGGAAATGCTGAATGATGTGATTTCTATTGCCTATTTTTTCCCCAAAGTTGATGGTTCAGCCCTATCTTTCCTGGTTTTAATAAGGCATTCGATTGTCATTAACCCAGTTTCAGTAATTTTTGCAATCTCCTTAGATATTTTTTTGTTTGATTGTGAAAAACAGCAACATCTTTTCCATGACACAGGATACAGTATGTTTTCTAACATGGTTGTTTAACAAATGAGAAGTTACTCTTGCTCGGTTAGAGCAAAATAATTGTTGCCTCCTAAATCACTGAAGTAATTATTCAAAAGTATTTGCTTATGTAAATCCAAACATTAATTTTGTTTTGGCCAGGCAGGGTATAATATTCCCATACAAATCATAATTTTATTGTTGATAATCAATGACGATCATAACCAACTTTCCATTATTCTATCCCATGAATTCTCTTCATGGATTTGCTAAATATGTATAATGCATAGAGTGGAAAATACATGCACAAATATGTATGAGCAAGAATTTTTAATTCACGCGATGTTTTATTTCTTGTATTCATTTTTAAACTATACATTATTTACATTTATATTAAATGTGTTTTGGTATTGACAGTATAATATTCATTCTTGGTGCTATTAAAACAGTGTTTTATTGTTCTGTAACTGTAAAACAATAGCAATTTTATGGCTATGTCTTATTAAGATTAAATAAAACTAAAGTTTCTATTTGTTTTTAGTGCTAGATTTCTATTATTTGTGTTTATAACCTTTCCCCCCCCTTAAATAGTCCTCCTACAAGCACTTATTTTTATAACAGGCCCTATAATCACTAAGCATTCACACTCCCACAGAGTCCTAAATATAGCCTAATATCATACACATGCTCCACTTAGATTTGGTGCTCAGATATTACATTTATAAAAATAATAATAAACCCGCTTCAATATACTACACTTTTAATATGACACACATTATTGTAACTATATTTGTTTGATCTTCTTAGATTATACATTATCTTAGATTTGATACATTCTTTCACTTATGAAACATACTTTCATATTTATAATAATACAAGTTTCCAAAAGAGGCCTCCAAAGGAATTATCCAATATTATAACCTGAACTTATTACTAATCATAAAGTTACTGGGGCATATTAACAGCACGTAGCTCCTTTTATTTTTACACACACAATCCTGGTCTTTGTCTTACCAATCATCAGTTTGTAGACAGAAAGCAGAAAATGCTGAGTGACAGGTTTAATAAACTTAACCATGAGAAGCTCAACAAGGCAGGAAGCTACATACAGTGCAAGTGGAGAGCAGATGAGCATATGGATGTCTGGAATTATGTTCTAAACATAAACCACGGCTCTAAATATGTGAGACAAGGAGGAAGACGTGTGCTAAATAGAGCATGTGCTAGACAGCACTGTGATGGGCGGTTAACACGATCAAGAGCACAGTCTGCATCCTGGATCTGGGGCTTTCAGATGCTTTTTTAATTAATTATTTATTTATTTATTTCAGGCAATTGTATTGCAATAATGTTTTCAAAAAGTCACATGACTTTCACATGCTGCAATTTTACATTTGAGTATTAGACACGTTTTAATATTTAGTGCAGGTTTTTTCATTTTATCATGTGATTTTTTCACATATATTGGCCGTAGGGGTAATTTTCAGAAATTATTTTCTCACATCGATAATGCTTTACTTCATATAGCGTCTATATGAAGAAATTGTCGATGTATTGTCTGTATTGTTGATGCGTAACAGTATTTCACACTGTTTTTCAAATACTGTATATTCAAGGCTGCAAAAGTATTAACACCATATTTGTGATACAGATTTCGTCTTAGATGTTTTTCACAAGTGATTTATTTAACAGTTTTCTACTTTTTATAATCCTAAGCTTAAAATCTAAAATACTCTATTTTAATTTTCAGAATTGTAGCTTCACAATCCAGTCTGAAAAAAGTGACACATATCAATTTTTTAAATTTTGCTATTTATTCTATTAAAAGTTTATAACTAGACTTACGAACTAACGAAGATTTGTGGAAAATATTTATTTAACTTATTGTGATCGTTTGATTTATAATTACTGCTTTGCCATTGACTGTATTCTTGCAGTGAACTTGTAGATAAAAACTTTATGGCTGCCTGTCACTACCTAAAGGACCGAATGGCAGAGGTCGCTACCCCAAACAAAGAGATGGTAAGAAATGCAATTGTTTTGATACAATTAAAACTACATTTTCAGAAGAATGCTCTTTTAATATGTTACATTAATAAAATAATGCTAAAACTTTGTTTTATCCAGTGTGCTCCCCTGTAAAGAAAATGTGCTGGATTACCTGAATAAGCAATGATGACACTCTACAACACTTAAAGCTAAATTTAAATGAGTTTTGTTCATAATTTAATCCATAAAAACTGGTTCTTGAGATAAACATGGATTTAAGAAAATCTCTATACGTGGAAAAATAAACTTTATGTGGACTTGTAAAAAATGAATGAAAAGATAGTGAAACTTGGTATGACACATTGTGATGGCATCAAATCATCAGATATTGGCACTGGTCCTAATACCGCACCTTGTTTAAGACAACCTAAAGTCTCCAATCTTAGAATAATGCATAACTGAGACACACTTTGTATCCAGGAAACTGTCTTCTCTAACCAAACTTTTAAATAACTTTTAAGCTGTAGTTACTTCTAAGGGTCTGAGCACCTTGTGCAGTTTTGGTATTAAAATCCTCACTAAACATGCTCATCTCGACAGCCCTTCTACATTAATACCCCCATTCCACTGAGTCGAATTTGATACCAACCCTTTATAATGTCTCCCGATTTAAGATTGGCTCCAAAGTTTAACAAATTTGTGAGAACATTTTGACACGAAGCAATAACGAAGCGTTAGCGACATGATAGCGTTTCAATAGCGAGCCGTTAAGGAATTTTACTATGCTATACGAGTCCTAAAGAATTGATAACGCATCATAATGCGTAATATATCTTTCAAATATGTTTAATAGTCACTTTTCCTTAAAGTATTAGTTTATTAATTCAGTCGTTACTTCTGATACATTAAAAAAGTCACCAATGAAAATGTGATGAGATCTGTTTTTTTTTTTTTTGCTATCTTCAGAGGCAGATTCTGATGGTGCTCTACCAGGAATGGTTCCGTGTATCCAGTCAGAAGGAATCGCAGGCAGAAATGGTCACTGTGTATCTGAGAGAAGTTGGAAATCACACTCCTACTCTCCTGCGCTATATAGTTAACCTGGCTGATGGCAACGGCAACATGGCGCTACACTACAGCGTCTCCCACTCCAACTTCCAAGTAGTCAAGCTCCTGTTGGATACGGGTGAGGTGAAACATCAATCCTGGGGATTAATAACTGATCGATGTGGTTGAAATATTATGCTCCCTTTTCTTCACTTATTTCAAGCTGTCAGTTAAAGGTTGCATGTTATATTATGTTCCTAAGGTCTTTGTGAGGTGAATCATCAGAATAAAGCCGGCTACACAGCGATCATGTTGGCAGCCTTGACTGCAGCAGAAGGACCTGAGGACATGGAAGTGGCCCAGCAGCTACTGAGCCTGGGCAACATCAACGCTCAAGCAGGCCAGGTAGGTACACATTTGTATTATTTGGATCAGGTAGGTACAAGCAACCTGTTATTCACTCATACAAACAGTTTACAAAACTACTTTAACATTTTCTGTGCAAACATACACACCTACTGTAACAACCGTTCCACCCATGTTGGCATTACCCAGTGCTCATTAGCCTGGACAAGAGGACACATTCCCTTTTCAGTCTGGTTCCTCTCAAGGTTTTATGTTCTGTTTTCTCAGAGCATACTTTTTTATCACTGTTCCCTCTTGCTTGCTCACTTTGGATCTAAATCTACGTCTGGATTGCTTAAATGCTGCTTTGTCTCAATATTCCCCTTTAAAATAGCTATACAATTTTCTCTTAATGAACCGCTTGTAGTTAACAGAGACAGATATATCAGTGACAGTAGGACAGGTGTTACACTAAATTCTTCCTTCTGTCACACATCTTTCTTCCATTTACATTGCTCTGAATTTTTGCCCTGATGATAAACATTTTTTTTTAAAGCATGTACATAAAAATGTGATGGCACAGTGGTGCAGGTGGTCCCTGGTTTAATCCTGAGCTCAGGTTACTGTCTGAACTGAGTTTTATGTCCTTGTTGTATTTTTAACGGTTTCCTTTGGGTTTTTCAGTTTTCCTTCCTAAACGCATTATTGTTATGGGATTGACTACTCTTAATTACTTTTATATGAGAATGAGTATGAAATTGGCATTACTGTACTTGCTTCCAGTATTCCTGTGATAAGCTCTGCCTCTATGACCAAAGTGTTTCCTGTAGATGATGTAATGTTCAAAATATTGTTCTTTCTTCACCCCATAACTCTTTCTTTTTTCACATAGTCTGGTCAGACAGCACTGATGCTGGCAATTAGTCATGGGCGCACAGCGATGGTGCAGGTTCTTCTCGACTGTAAAGCAGATGTAAACATACAGGACCAAGATGGCTCCACGGCGCTGATGTGTGCCTGTGAACATGGTCACACTGAGATAGCCAAACTACTGCTAGACAGTCCTGAATGTAACACTAACCTACAAGATAAGGTAGGTGATTGAGCCATGCATGCACACATTCATGCACACACACACACACACACACACACACACACACACACACACACGCACACACATTTTTATGTAAAGAAATATTTGATGAAGCACCTAGGCAGCTTTGGAAAGAACCAACACTGCCATCACATGGTCAAACTTAGGATCACAGTGTATATATATCTACT
>JAQMYG010000036.1:8787161-8801561 GCA_030014215.1 Clariallabes teugelsi | reverse complement strand
TTGTTGTTGTTGTTGTTGTTGTTGTATTAGCACTATTAATTCTAATTTAACTGTTATGTATGTAAATGATAATAAGCAATTTTTTTATTAATACCTTGGTTCTGATTGATTTGCTCATTTGCCCTAGTCTCTATGTTGCAGTGTTTGAAATGCACAAGTGAATCAGCTCAGTGTATCGACAATGAGATACAACAATGTGAGCCAGATGAATTATGTGTTTCTGCAGAATACAGAATTTATTCTTCAGGTAAACCTGATTTTAGTGTCAAGCTATATTTATTTTTGTTGAAGTAGGCTATATGGCATACAACATAATTAATTATTCTAAACTCTATCATGTAAACATGCAAAATTGTATTTTTATAGAACTGAATAAGAATGATACTGGAATAAAACGTGAATGTATTGGAAGAAAGAAATGCGATGAGCTTGACGCAGTTGGCACAGATAAATCCCACTCAGCAAATGTTGGAGTGTTACATGGCTCAGTGGTCTTTTCCTGTTGTGAGTCTGATAACTGCAACAACTTTACCTTCCCTGGTAAGAAGAGTTTCTTTTTTTTTTTTTTTATTGAAACATAATTATAATTACTATATATGTTATATACTAATATAATAAACATAATTACTGATGACCACTTTTGGTGGTATTAGTTTTTAAGTCCATGTGCTAACAACAATATACCTCATTTGTACAGTGTTTTGAAAAATGCGGATAAGATTGTTCATGAGAAATTTTGAGTGATGATTTTTTTCCCCCTTTCTTGTCTAATAAATGATTAGCCGAACAGCTCTTTTTTCCATAGAACCAGACACCAGGCCAAATGGTCTGAAGTGTCTGACCTGCAATAGCACCTCAAACCCATTGTGCAACTCTACCATTTCATGTGTGGGGAATCAAGATCAGTGTTTGACAATCAAAGGTTAGTTTCATCTGTTTGTTTACAGAAAATGATTTTATCCTAATGCACTGGGTGCAGGCATGCATTCATCTCACTGAAAGATGGATTCTCACTGAATCATTCTCTTTTGCAAACTAAATTAACTAAAATACTGTCTGTCTTTTCTCAGATTTATATTTCCCCCTAGGAATGAAGTATACCATGGGGTGCATCTCTAAATCTTCATGTGATATACTCAGAAACATTTTAAATATTCAGTGCTGTTCAGAGAACTTGTGTAACAAGGTGTGAAGTCTGGATCAGAATGGACTTCAGAATTTAAAAAAAAATCAACCCATTAATCAATTAAACAAACAAACAAACACAACTTTATTTTCTATTGTTCTTAAAGTTTTTAACCGTCTTTGGTTGAGGTTAGCATGTCATAACTAAAGTATTACAGTGAAAATCAGGCTGGTAATTGATTTCAATTAATATGAAAATATGAAAGAAGCTTAATATTTAGTCCCCATTAGCATTTGGTATTTAGTTTTTAGTACATTAGTTTAATACAGCATTGAAACAGGTGTGTTCATTTTATGCTTAAAAGTTCTATTACTAGACAGCAAAATATGGAATCTGGAATGTTGTGTTGTTGTTGTTGTTGTTGTTGTTGTTGTTGTTGTTGTTGCATTCGATGCATAAAGCATATTTCATTAACCCTTTAAAAGACACAATAAAAATCATTGTGATTTTTTTTTACATTAATTCTTCTTTCTTTTTTAATTCACTATTTAGATTATGAGTAATATACATTTACCAGTTGGTTGAATTGCCTATTTAAGGTAACAATAGAAGTGTGTATTGATCACAATGAAACAATAGTATGGTAAAGTATATAAATATAGTATTTTACCTCTAGAGCATTTTTACTTTTTCCAAGTGTTGATACATACCTACCATGACTATTACCTTTAGTTAAAACACTGGCTTTTAAAATGACTGAGTGTTATTTTGCCTTGAAATTCTGGATATTTGTTTTGTAGATGTCCGCAACTTTTGTGGATTTTTTCATTTCCACACACACAGTAACACACCCTTAACCTTGGCCCCATTCTCTTGCTCTCTTTGTTCGTCTTTCTGCATATATATTTTATGCCACACTCTGGAGGCTTTTACCATAAATTATACAGACTCACTAAGCTTTCCATTTGCTAGACAGATGTTATTTTTTTCTGAGGAAGAGAAAGAGGACTGCTTCATAATTTAGAGGTAATGCTGCCCAGTTTCAGGAATAAATAACAAAAACACACAATCAAACAAATAAACCAAAGTTTACAGTACAGTGCTACATAGTGCAACATTTTCCTGCATACTGTGACATGCTACCTGATTAATACCATCAACAAAGGGTTTTTATGCACACCATTTAGGTTTAATTAAGACATTTTAATATACGTTAATGTTCCTGCTCAGCAATGTTCCTTTAGCTTGGCTTCTCCTAATTCTGAGACAGAAAAGAGGACAGACTGACATGGAACTCTGGGTGCTTTGTGTTTTTACTGATAACTCACATAAAATGTGCATGAATACAATGGCCTCACTTTCCTTTTTCCTGTATACATCTAGGAAGTGTGTGTATACCTGCGTCACAAGCTGATTTTTTTCTGGACTCTCTTTCTAATTATTAATTTATGAGTACATTATTACACAATATCACATCTTTGGATGTCTAGTGTGGGGTCCTGTTATGATTTGACATTCCACATCCAAAATCTGATATACAGTACAGAACAGCTCTATAGTGCATATATCAATTCTGCAACAACTAACAAGTAGAATTTAATTCAGTAATAAAGCTGAACTCTTTACTAAAACTTCATGTCAGAAATGGAACTGGTCAATAGCATGCAACTAAAAAGAGTGTTTTTGGCTGTTGTAGGTCATCCACTTCATGTCTTTTACAAGTTCTGAAATGATATTCTCCTCATGGTGGGTGTGAAGAGAGTTATTTAAGTATTTTTATCTTATCGACCAGTCTGGATGTTTTCATCAGACTTCTCTTATTATTAATAAGGTGCTTTCATTTGCAAAACTAATTGCCGGTTGCTGCTGGTTTTGTACTTTAGAAACTGTTCTCAGGAGATCAACATAACAATAAAATAATAACCATTGTGCGTAAAAACAATTCATGACAACATTCTGTTCTGCTTTATTATTATTATTATTATTATTATTATTATTATTATTGTTAATTGTTAAGTGTGTCATGTATTAGAGCCTTAGTGTTTAGCACTGTCACCTTGCATCTCCAGGGCCCGGGTTTGATTCCCTCCTCGGGTCTGTGTGTAGAGTTTGCATGTTCTCCCTGTGCTTGGTTGGTTTCCTCTGGGTACACTCATAGTGTGAGAATGAGCATGTGTGTGTGTGCACTGATGGTTTTTCACCTTGTCCAGGGTGTACCCCCCTCGTTCCCCAAATCTCCTGAGACAGGCTTCAGGCCCCTCACAACTTTGTACACAGGAAAAAGCGGTATGGACGATGAGTGAGTGAGTAAGAGAACTTATGTATGATAGAAGTGGGTCTTCCTCACTGTGCTGCAGTGAGCTACTATGGTCAGAAGAGGGAGCTGTAGTCAAACCTACGCAGCTGTGACTTCGAACACAAAACCCAAAGGTCATTGGCTTTGTTTCAATGCATAACATTGTGTTTTCCAAGAATTACAAACATATTGACATTTTTCCTTAAGTTGCTTGTATATTAAAACTCTTACATTTTTAAAGCAGTAGTACTGCTCTCCAGTAATAATTTAAACACTGGTAAAAGGCAAATACATCAATATGTGTCAAATCACCTGCACAGTTGACATGCCCTTTTCTTTCTCAGTGTTAAACGCTCGACCTCACCGGGTGGGAATTTTAATTACCAATAAAAAACAATAAAACAAATAATTATCATTAATTTATGAACCCCGTCTATTTTTCTTCAGTTTTTGTGGCCTCTTTGGGTCTTGTGCCAAGGATGCACGCAAAGTAGTACTAGAAACTGAGTGCGCACCAGTGCTGATACTGTAGCTGTCACTATGGAGACGTCCCAAACCAGACTCTACCAGGCAAAATAGCAATAAAAACTAGCCTGGTGCTCCCCTATAATAAACCCTGCCGTATAATTTAGTGCAGTTTGGGACGTTATCATTAACAGTGGCCTAATCTAAAAACAGGTGGTATCGTGGCGTAGTGGTTAGCTCTGTGTCCTCGCACCTCCAGGGTCCAGGTTTGATTTCCGCTTCGGGTCTTTATATGTTTATTTGTTCTCCCTGTGCTTGATGGGTTTCCAACTTTGTACTCCGGTTTCCTCCCACAGATTAGGCTAATTGTCATTCAAAAAATTGCCTGTAGTGTGTGAATGACAATCAGGCATCAGGCTGACAACCTAACTCCTTAAGTAACTGGAATAGAAACAATGGATATATCTCCAGGGTGAGGAATATCGCTATTCCTCAGTCACTAAATGTGCCGGATAACAAACAAACAAAAAAATCTAGCAAAAAAAAAAAAACAAGCACATGTCCTACTTTTCATTAATATATTTACTTTTAAATGGATGCGATAACCTGACTAAGCTAATTCATGTTATTGGGAAAGCAAGGTTATCTGGGCACATAATGTAAAATTAAAATGAAATTAAGTTAAATTGGGTAAACCCTTAGAATACAGAATTAACCATTCAACCCAAGGTTTATATGGATTAAAGGGGGAGAAATCCCTATGAGCAAGTCTGACTACTTTTCTCAAGACTTCTTTAAAAAAGATTAATGCACACCATTTAGGTTTAATGATTTTACAAGAATTTTGCAAGTGCGAAAGTGCTACACTTAAGAAATTGTGTCATACAAAGATTTATAGCACTTTTGCTGTTCTGTTGCCGTACTCTTATAGATGGTTTGTGTATTTTTTTTTAAAGAGATCTAAGTGGTCAGAAGGCTGGTGTTATGGGGAGAATGTGAAGCGAGAGATAAGGGTCAGGATAGAAGAAGAGGTCATCGGGTCAATGGAGTGATGTGGAGCGACACACTAGTGTGAAATTGATATGAGCGATGAGGAGGATAGTGTGTGAGGGGGAAAGCACAGAACAGATTGGCAGAAAGAACAGGATAAGTTGTAATGAATGCTAACAGAAGAAATAAGATGATGGACAGATAAATAGAAATGTAATGGTCATGGGACATATGGGCAGAATTTTATAAAACAGAAGACGTTTCTAAAATATCTATTAACAAAAATCGTCAGAAAGATGAGCTTTTGAACGGTGGCTGTTTGTTAAATATCAAAGGATATATCTCTTTCAGTATGGTTCATAATGAAACCTACTGTAGGGGTGAAACTCAGACTCTCTCTCTCTCTCTCTCTCTCTCTCTCTCATGTCTCTGCTTAGTCAGCTCATTACCCAGTGGAGCCATAGACAGAATGGGTTTAAATCTCAGCATTGCCCTCCCCAACTCTCTCTGTCTCTCTGTCTTTCTCTCTCTCTCTTCCAGTTTGTTTATCCAGCTTCTCTTTTGTTGTCGAAGCCACCTTTTATACCGCTCTTTTTTTCTTTTCTTTTTTTAACATCCATGTCTTTGAATGCTCCTTCTCATCAAAGGATCGCACCTACACCTTCCACACATTGCATGCTCCCAAGGTTGCAGATCTTTGTTGTGCATAAAAGTCTTCATTGAGTTCCTGGGATAAGTTTCTTAACAGCCCATGAAGAGTGTTTTGCAGTAGTTATAAATTTTAGTAGGTGTGCATGTGTCTTAGAAACTTCCCATAATTCAGCAGCTTACAATCTTGTAAAAGTAATGATATAACTCCTGAAAATGACACTTTACTAATCAAATAAATACCTTAGATCATATCGTACAACAACCGAGTTTATTTCAAAATTATTGGACAAGTAAAAGGACAGGCAGGTAGGTATGAGAGTATAAACAAGGATCTGATGACGGGTCCTGTGAGGTTAAATGAAAGGGCTAAATTATTTATTCTATTTGTCTACAGATGCATTGATTTTCATAAAAATCTAGTATCTAAATTTACATACAGTGTATAGAATTACATATACTCCAGAATGATTATGAAAATTATTAACTAATTGTGAAAATGATTTAAATATAACAAAAAACATATTTTAAAAAAGTATGTACTACATAAATGGGCATACATGTCTTTCCACTTTCCATCAGTGGCAGCTTGACAGAACTTATAACCTTCTGTTCAGTAGCTGAACTTCTCGCTGCCCTAAATGCACCTAGATTTAATTTGAGTTCATTAAGAATTAAAAAAATAATAATAAAAATAACCACAGCTCAAATTAGAGCCGTAAGGAAGGCTTTACATATAAGTAAGACCCACATCTCTATATCAACTGTTCAAAGGAGATTATTGCACATTTTTAATGCTCTTCAGCATTGTTTTATGAGGTAGAAAGAACTAAAAAAAAATCAAGAAAGCACATGGAATTAGAATATGTGTTCAAACCTTTCACTGGCAGTATACAGTATAGTAAATCTCAAAGAATTTAAATGTTATGGAAAACTTTTTTATATATATAATTTAATAAAAATAAAAATTTAACTGTTATATAGCCTGGATTCCTTATACATCAAGAAATATATTTCAAGCCCCATTTTTATTTATTTGCAATTATTATGGTTCATACTGTAGTTCACGAAAATCCAGTATCTTAAAATATTCCTTTTTGAGTTTGAATTACTACTGAGAACTTTACAAGGAGTGGAGTGAGGCTAGAGTCAGCTCATCAAGAGCCACCATGCCAGACATCTTTAGGAAATGAGCTACAATCTAGTATCAAGCCACTCCTAAACCAGAGTCAGCATCAGAAGGATCTTACCTGGACTAAGGAGGAGACAAATAACTGGACCATTGCTCAAGGGTCTAAAATCTTCTTTACTCTTTTCTTTTAACCTTTATACCACTTGTCCTGTTCAGGATCAGGCAGAACATGCAAACTCCACGCACACAGACCCGAGGAGCAAATCGAACTCTGACCCTGGAGTTGCAAAGCAACAGTGCCGTCCATCTTCTTTCCAGAGCCTAAAGGAAGAGGGGAGAATCACAGAATCCATTTGCTTGAGGTCCAATATGAAGTTTCCATAGTCAGTGATGATATGGGGATGCAATGTCCTCTGCTGATCCAGTGTGTTTTATGTGTTTAAATGTGAAATAAGTGGGAAGAAATGTGGACTGCTTTCTTTTATAATGATTAAAAGCTAAAAAGTTTCAGAACCCCTATTCAAGATAGACCCTGTTCAAGACAGGCATTTTATCCCACTAGGATTTCCATTTGACGCTCTTGACTAGGTGATTTTTCTCTCTCCCCTGGAGGCAAATAAAGAGAGCGAGGGGATCTGAAAACTACATCGCCTCTAATACACTACAGAGTCAGGTGCTGCACTGTGGCCTATGTTGTGTGAAGTGGGTAATGTGTGTTAGGAGCCCTAGAGGAAAAAGCCTCAGGCTGTTTGGCACACTTGGCAACTAAACACCCCCCTCCCCCTCTCTCTGCCTCAGTGCCTCTGGGTAGTCCAGTGCGCTCCGCACATGCACATGTGTAAATATTTTAGCGTGAGGGGGAGGGTGGTGCGACCGGCGACAACTTCATAAATACTCAATGACAAATGGGTTGCCTTGCCACAACCTGTCAAAGTTCACAATGATTTATTGATTTCTTTATTTGTCACATAAAAGAGCAAATATCTTTCTCTTGCCATCACTTACATGAGGCCGTATGTGCCACATCACTGGGTGACATGAAAAAAAGATGAAAAAATAGAAGCTTTCTGTCCTGATTCTTGGACCATACAGGGGTGGCACAAGGATATTTAAACATAAATACTTCAAATACTTCATCCATTTATTATAAAACAGCTAAAGGAGATCTGGGATCTCCCTTCTATCTGATTTCTCTTTTGTCTGGGATCAGTTTCTCTCTAGGTCCCTAGTGACCTGCTTGTGAGTGGTACACTGGTTGATCAAATAGCATGGGATGAGACTTTGACCTGGTTTATTACTTCAGAAAAAAATAAACATTAAGAGACGAATTATACGATGTTCACTCGCTCACTCTTAGTCTATACTGCGTTATCCTGTATACAGGGTTGGGGTGCTTGGAGCTGATCCCTGGGGACTTAGGGCACAAGGCAGGATACACCCTGGAAAGGGTGTCAATCCATCACATGGCACACACAAACACACACTCACATTTACACACCACAGGCAATTTGAATGCCAATTAGTTTAACCTGCATGTCTTTGGACAGTGGGAGTACCCGGCGGAAACTCACCAAGCACAGAGAAAACTCCATGCACACTGATACAAGGGGGGATTCGAACCCGGAACCTGGAGGTGCAAGAGGACAGAGATAACCACTATGCCACCTTGCCGCCAATTATAGGACGTTGCTTAAAAATAAAATCACTATACTACTAATGCATTGTACTGCTTAATTCTTATCTATTTCATCTAAAATATTTAATGGGAATCAGCCTCATGTGACTTTTACATTTTTCATGCAAAACATATTGACTGGAATCAAGTTTATTCAGTTTGAAGAAAGATGAGGTTAAGCATTTGAAATTCATAGTTACGTTTGAGTTCTGAATAAAGATATGTACAATTTCTGTATTTTGTACATATTTTATATTCTGTATAATTTTCGATGCTCTTTGCTTAACTGTCTAGAAATTAGAAGACATAAGGAGAAAAGGCAAGAATATTGAACTGCACTTCTATAATATTATTACTGATTTGTGGTTTTGGATAAGTGTGGATAAGTTTCAGGAAATGTAGCAGTTTAGATGCTGCTTCAGGAAAAAAAAACTTCAGTGACTGTGAAAGAATTTAGGGATTTAGATATCACTGTATCATCTAAATTAACTGATTAATTAATCTGCAACATTGCACACACATTTTTCTTTCAGTCCCTTTATTCATTGTCGCTGTGTTCCCTATCTATCTTTTTGTGTCTTGTGTCTTCTTGTCTCCCATTTTGTCTCCGACCAGCACCCCTCCCTTCTGCATCATCCCGCTCATGCTTTGGCGGTTGGCAGCCTGTCGATGAGAGTCATTGGTCGACGGCAGGCACAGTCAATGACCCTGACAGTGCGCAGTTATCGCCCTAATTAAGATGCCACACTTGAGTTAAACCGCTGCATTAGGATTTGATGGGGAATTGATCAGAGTGTCACAGGCAGCAATCGGAAGAGAGAGATGAAGAGAGTGAAAGAGGAGCAGCGATGGAGGAGGGAGGTTTACTCAGGCACGCCACCTTCTTGTCAGTGGCGTCTGAGGCACATGGGTCAAAGGTTAAGACAATCTTTGATTCCACTTGATCATCCCACTGTGTCTCTGCTTGATGGATTAATTACTGTGATGTCGAAGTGGCGGAATCTCAAGTGGGCTGTTAAGCAACGGGCAAGTGCCTGGAAGCCAATGAGTGCATGTGTGATTGTGTAGGTGTGTGTGTGTGTGTGAGAGAGAGAGTATGTGTGTGTAATTTGGTTCATGTTAATTACAGTGTTTTTCAAATAGTTAACTCTCAAGTGGACTAACAGAGTGTGTGCAAACATAGATCGGGGGACTAAAGGAACAGTTTACACAATTTTCTCTTTAAGATAATTTTTGTTGATCTGCTAAACCACTTTTGACATCTAGAGATTATTTCTTTAGTGCTGGACTGAGCTACATGGCTAATGTAATGGGAGTACAAATAGCTGTCAGTTTATCATCACTGGATATCTACTGTACATTGTGTAAAGAACTTTTACTAAGAAAAATTAATAAACAAAAAAGATTTGCTTCAGACATTGTATGAGACATTGTTATCTACAGTATAAAAGGGAAGAGGTTTCACTGATTTTATGGTTTATTTAAACTCTCTGGTCTTACGGCTTGTTAAAAAAAGATAGAAACAACATTTAAAGATGATTGCGGAAAGTGCTGAATGGTTTTCTTTTATAGTTTCAAGTTCAATTCAAGTTCGCTCTGATTTAGAGTCACAACATGTCTCACCATTGTAAAACAAAGCATAACTACTTCACATCATCTAATTTATTCATTCATCATTAATGGCTAAGCATTAAGGACTAAATATCACAATTCCTCAATTTTAAATGTTTGTAAGCAAGAAATTGTACGTAAACAGACATTTAACAATTTTAGGTGCACAGTATATAGTTGTTATATGTAGAATCACTTTTCCCCCCTGGGAGAAAACACTTCGCAATCCCTCTACACTCTAAGTATCAGGCTCGGACAGGATGCATGACCCAAAGTTTAATGATCTAAATGTGTGCTGGAAGTAAATCAGATTATCATATGGAGCTAATTTATTTATGTAAATGTACTGTATGTACTATATTTTAAAATCTATGGATTTTTTTTAAAAATCTTTTCCATATTTTGTTAGATATATTATCTTTTCAAAAACATGATTATTCACATCATACCTCAGTAATATGTACATGCCTTGGTTGACTATCCACATTTCTATAAATTATGGGGAAATGTGTGTATATTTTGTTGTTTTGAGTGTGTCCTATATGTGGAAGAGAGGAACTTGCACCTGTTTTTGACAAAATGCAACAGTGAACGACTACATTACTTTGGAAAGCTAGACATTTTCCTTTATAGCATTTTGCAGAATCTTAAAGCATTCACACTGAAATGACCTAGGCAATTTTTATATATTTTAACATTCTTATTTATGACTCAAATAAATGTTTGTAAGTTTGTAATACCTTCTGCTTTTTTAAAAATAATAAAAAAGTTAGAAACTCAAAACTGCCAAAACTGATGTTTCACATGTTGCAGTGAAACTGCTCATAGAATGGATAGCCTTATAACTAAATACTATTATGAGAATGTGCTGCAGCATGGAGATGTCATGAAATATAAGTTTGAACAGTAAAACTACTTTAAAAAAAAAACTTACCTTGAGAATTTCATAAAAGGTTTAAAGCTTAAAACGTCTAGTCTTATTTTAAATCAGGACATTATTAATGCCAATAGCCAGGAACGTTGGAGTTAAAATGCAGACACCTGCTGTTTTTGAAAAACAAGAAGAATGGAACAAATGAAATGAAAAAAAAGAAAAGTATAAAATAAGAGACAAAAAGCAAAGTTTATTTTAGAGTTTAACAGGAGGAATATTATAGGTGTTGAAGGTACAAGCTGTACCTGTATCAGAAAGCTGAAAACTTTCAGTTTCACTTTCAGTCTGTCTACAAGTACTGCTCACTGTGTAAATTAGTTTTTGCTATAGATATGATGAGATATTACTCTTAAGCTGTGATTTGTCTGGACGTTGGAAGCACGGTCCAAACTGCTTTTACATGCATGTTATAGTTATCTACGTATGCTCAGTTCCTCTGTTTTTGAAGCAGAGCATCACGGAGGCAAGAAAGAAGGAAAGGTGGTCATGCATTTATTATAACAGGCAAGTTAATTTAGTTTAAATATCCCTAGCCTTACCTTTAAATAAGTACTGTATATTGTCTTGTTGTAAAATGTGATTTTATTGCCTTTGAAATTAAAAATATTACTAGTGTAACAAACACAACCGGTCTTACACAACATCTATAGAATGCCTAACACAGGGGGAAAAATGTGTGTAGAATGTACATAGGTATCTTTTCTGACACTGTGTGTGCTGTATAGAGCGCATGGGCTTAGAGTATGTCTAGTGAGGCATTTTACATACCTGGATGAACATGTGCATATATTTTATTAGAGCGAGGGAAAGTGAGAGAGAGAGAGAGAGAGAGAGAGATGTAACTATTGATGATTTTGTTTCTAAAATTAGTGCTTTTACAATACCATTAAACCATCCATGGTTTGGCATAAGTGCCCAGGATCAATTAAGATGGTATATACTACAAGGCTGGTTGATGGCACTCATATATTTTACATAGACATATGAAGATTTTCTGATTTATGACAATCATAAAATGAAAAATCCTATCTCGAGGACTTTTAAGGGGCATACTTTTTTCCAGCAAGATCCAACTAAAAAAAAAAAAATCCTGAGGTTCCTAATCAACACTTTGGGGACAATAAGTGAGGTCATATTAACAATTTGTTAATCATATTAACAACAGAAAAAAAAAGCAGTAAATAGGTAATTAACAAATGTACAAATGGTGTAGCAACAAAATGTTTAGGTGGAGCTACTGTAAGGCGAAATGTAGTGCCATTACATCACAAATGCATATTACTGTTCATTAACTTGTGGTTCATACTGTACATCAGACAGTACTGATTTTAAGATATTTTATCACAGTTATTAACAAAACTGACAGAAAAATATAAAATTTCCCAGTGGCCCACGATCTTACTATACAACCACACACAGCTCATCATGATCTGAGAATTTGAGCAAACCAGGCTTTAGAAGATATTAAGGACTTTGTTAAAAAATAAATTGATTGGATAAATAAAGCCTAAAGTCTGTATGATTTCAAAACATTTTTGGTTAGAGCAGAATCCATTGAATCAATTTGCAATATCACTGGATATAAATATATTTGTTAGAATGAACAGATACTGTTTTCTAAAAAATACATGTACAATACAGTGATACAGGCCAGAAGGTTTGCTATTATTCATTCATTCTTAGTAACATCCTGGTCAGGGTTAAGATAAACCTCTGGTTTGTAGTTTGATTGTTTTGGGGAAATACAGTCAGCTAAATTTGTTAGAAGAGATCATGCACACGTGCAAACATGATGCAAAAGTAACTTGAGTAATGTAGCTGCTATGTTGTTACTGATGCCATTTTTTAAAACTAGTGTTGGGTTTAATATTTGAATCACTGAACAATTACAGATAAAGTTTATATTTAGATTGTGTTTGTGCCCAGTGGACCTGGGATAGCCTGTGAAGCCTCCATAACCCTGGCCAGGATAAAGCCCTTAATGAAGATGAATGAATTAATCTAGTTTGAGATTATGTCACAACAAAAGCCCATCATGTGCATCAAGTTAAAGCCTATAAATTCTAGTAAACCCATATCTAGTAATGTATCTAGTATATGACCCGTTATATACCAGTTCACCACTCCTACACTGTCTCTAAACCATCTTTAATTCTGTCTTTTTAAACTCAAAATCAAAGTCATAGTCAATGGGAGGTCAAATAGACATGAAATAGGGCTATTTTAAGTTACGTATTTTCCTCATGTTTTAATGCATGAAATAAGGTTATGTGAGGTTTCCAAAAATAATGCATTTCCTACATAATATCATGGTCTATTCACACCTATTCGCACACACTCACCTTTTATATTCCTTGCTTTTTCTGTCCCTCTGTCCTTTTCCACACTCATATACCCTGGATCCCTCTGAACTTTTTTCCTCAATGTGCTGATTTTCTTTTCTTTCACCTTTCCCTTCCCTCACATTCGAACACACTCATATATTCTTTTCATCAGAATGTTATTTGCAGGTTTTCTTTTTAATCCTTAATTTACCTCCTTATGAAGATAAGCAACATCTCTTTGCAACCATGCCCCCCCCCCTCCCTTTTCTCCTGCTCTCTGTCTCTCAGAGGGTCATTTGCCTTTTCAGATGAGATTATGAGGTATAATGGAGGGGGAGGGGGAGAGTGCTGAGACAGGGAGAAATGGCCTGCAGCAAAGATGGGAGATTTGATGGCTAGTCGATACAGCGGTCCGGCTGACAGAGAGCGCATGAGAGAAAAAACAGCTGAAGGAGGGAAGACACATGGGAGGAAAAGGAATAAGTAGAGATTGTGCATCTCACCCAGGGGATGTAATCAAGATCTTTATAAAGTTTGTAAAAACTCCAATTTCACTTCATAGAAATCAGTCCACGTTGCATACCTTCATGCCAATTCATAAGTGAGTCTTATATCACCTCGATATGGCACATCGGTCTACTTATCATACCTCAAAGCATATCTGACACTCACACTGATCATAGCTTTTGCTCAGGCTCCTTAAATGCCCTTTATGGCTGCTTGGGGAGACAATGGTGCGATGCCTCTCTAACATCCCACTCCGCATCTCAGGCAGGATGGAGTGGCCCATTGCCGCGGTAACATTTCCATGGTGATGGATGGGGAGTGAAGATGACAGAATGGGGATTAACCTTGGTTTTATGGCTGAGGGCGGGGCCAGATGGCCACCTTTGGGGTGGGAGGGGAGGGAGCCCCGCCTTTATGCATCATAAACAGGGCAAATGATGCATATGCAAAGTTCCTCTAAACGAAGCGCCATCCGTTACTGACTTAATGAGGGTTTTTTAATCAAACAGAGGTCAGTGCCATCAGAGAAAATGACAAGATCAAATGTAGCTACCAAAGATTAATTTTCTTAAACAAAATGGTGAAATGTCTTTCCTTGCATCTGTCCTACTGCTCCTTCTCTCTCTCTCTCTCTCTCTCTCTCTCTCTCTCTCTCTCACACACACACACACACACACACACACACACACACA